>VYKG01000567.1:0-28098 GCA_011426275.1 Dactylonectria torresensis | reverse complement strand
GTTCCAGAGAATAGTCGGTGGGTTCGTCCGGGAACGATAAAAATAAAGAATGCAATTGATTTAAATGGACACACGACCAAGCAGCAAGCAAACAGGCTTTGGGCTTCTCTTTCGAATCGTATGTTTTCGACGAGGGGGGAAGCAAAGAAAGAGGAGAAGAAGTAAAAGAAGAAGAAACAAAGCCAAACGGCGAACCACCAGCACAAAGCAAGGAATGGGGAACGGAGAATGGGGACGGACGGATGGTCGGTCTGTCGGTCCCAATCTCGGGTTCGCAGCAGAAGCAATCAATGACACATGGATCTGCTTCTCAATTCACGACCAGTGGCGCGCGAGGGAGCATGTCAGACATGCAGCTTGGCGTCAAGTCGGTAGGTAGGTAAGGTACTTTGCAGAAGATGCCGATACGATAGCCTATTCCCGCAGAAAAATTAGGGAAGGGAAAAGGGTCGATTAGGTGGTAGCCCGGATGATGAGAGACTCTTCCTGCGATGAGGAAGAGTGCAGTGTTGGAAAATGGAGGGGGGATGATGATGGTGGGATGATGGAGCTAAGACAGACAACGAGGCTTCGATCCTCGTCGTCGTCGGTCTGGCTCCCCGTTTTCGTCCTGGATCCTCCTCTGTCAATGCACAGCAACAAGGTGGACGTCTCACCCTCTTCCACTTCTGCCAGGGATATTAGGAGGCCACCAGCGTAATAAGTAAGTGAGATCATGCACCAACAGCTCCAAAACACATCCCACCCTTGGCAACGATCACTGGGAAACAAAAGTATAATTAGCCAGCCCACCGCCATATGCAAGCGCAAAAAGAAACACACCCGTCACGCACTGCCTTGCCAAACTTGCATCTAAACTCTCGGCTCTCTTCCATGTTCCCCGATCCTCTGTGCTTGAGGCGGAGCGACAGACCCAATGGGACATGACTGCAGGGCCAAGAGACAAGTCGCGGTTCCCTGGTTCCCTGTTCAGCTGGGCGTTTGAACTGGGTCTAACGGAACGGAACGACATGTTTTAAACTACACACAGTATGGATGGTGCAAAAAACGGCCCAAGAGAAAAAAGGGTGGAGGCATTGCTGGCAGTGGGATTGTGACATGGCTTGGGGGGGATGGCTTGGGGATGGGCGGGAACGACGCGGCAGATGGACGGGATCAAGACTCTTGAACACGCTTGACACGTACATTTTGAGGCCCTAGTCCAGACACGGTGTTTGCGTCGCAACGGGCTTTCATGGGCTGTGTTTCATGACAACTGCCCACCAATCCAGCGCCAGTTGCTCCCACCAAGAAACGCACCAAAGACGCACCCAAGGACGGATGCTTCAACAAGCGCCGCCAGTTGTCTGGCGCCAGATCGAGATGATGGCAGATGATGGTGCAGAGGTGGTTGGTCCATACCGTATATTGCACCCAGCGTGTACGGTGTGCAGTGCACACCGACAGCACCCAATAAGACCCGTCCCATCGCAAACAACAAGACGATGGGTTCAAAAATAGCAAGAGGCCCTCCCCTCACGCCTCACCCATGCCGCCCATACCCACTGCTCTGCTCAAGCCTCATCAACGCCATCAACGCCATCAGCGCCATCAGCGCCATCCGCTGGCGGGTCATCCGACCCAGAAATCGCTCTCTGAATTGCGCTGCTGCCGTGGGGCCGTGGATCCAAGCCACAATAAATTTGGGCCGCCGCAGCGGCTAGGATCTGAACACCTGCTTGCTGCTGCTGCCCCTCCGAAGCCATCATCCTTCCTTGACCTTGACCTTGACCTTGACCTTGACCTTGACCTTCTCAGCCAGTGACTAGCCCCACTCGTGCATCTTTGTTGAGGACGGTTCATCTCTTCTTCATCCTCCGCCGTTCCGACTGTGCGACGCATGGCCATCGTCTAACCTCTATCCTCTCGGAAACACACGTAGGACCATCGATGCAGCTACCCGTATCCATCCTCGTCCTCACCACGCCGCTCTCCATCTCCACACATCACGTTCTCGCCCAGGGCACCCCGGTTTTCTGGTTGTTGACTTTCCAAAGATCGGAGCAGGGGGGAGACAGTGCCCGGAGCCTTTCTCTATCCCGACACACCTGGAGGAGAAACGGGGACATGTCCACAGGTCATCCATCCAGTGCCTCATCCTGACGACAGAAATGCGTATCGAGAGTGATTGCCAAGCAAAAGTTACCACCGAGATTCCCCAGTTCTCCACGAAACGCCTGGGGTCTTCGGCCGAGGTGGACATGGCCGCGTACCCAGTAACCAATCGACCCGGGTCTCATGTTGTGAGTCTCATGCACGAAGTATCTTTACCCAAAGCCCTTCCTTGCACGGCTCATACCTAGAGGGAAAATCACGAACCCTTCACCCACTCCGTTGCCACATTTACCTCAGTTTATGCCAGGAATTGTCCCCGACCATCCGTTACCGTCAGGCTCACCTGCGGACCGTCACCATCTCAAACTACTTCGTACGTCTCCATCAGAGCAGCATCGCTTTCAGGTATCCGCTTTCAACGGCTGCCTCGTGGCGCTGCACGACACCCAACATGGGTTCCCCAGCCACGCATCTATCACAACCCAGCTTCTGACTTGGGTGGTGGCTCCCAGTTTATCGCTCTTCGTGCATAACTTAATGTCTAATCATCATTCTCAGAAACAGGATAATTAATAAATTACATGGCAACGAGCCAAGTGACAAACTGGTTCATGACGTCAGAGGTTCGCACAAGCATTTGGGAAATCTCTTGCAGCAAGATCGCAGCCGTCGGCCCCAGAGCTGCCTCTGACTTCGGCATCCTAACCGTGCTCTCAACTTTGGAACCTGCGTCATGCTGAGTATCAATTGTATTGTCCAGTCAGTCTCGTCAGTGAAAACTCGAGAATACGGGTGAATTGTTGAGTAGTCAGGTAAGGGTTGGTTTTCGGTTTCAGGTGTCGTACCTGGCCTCAGCCATGTATGCTTAATTCCATGTATCACATCTCACAGACGAATTCCAAACAGCTTTGAGTTATCTCTACTAAAACCTAAGGTGCAAATAGTTCTAGGAAAGACCTTCGTATCTGCAACCCTTCCTACTTCCGAGCACTTACTCCATCCAATCTGTTTTGGCACCCGTGTGATGACGACTGCCCAGCAGCTGCAGTTTACTCCTCAGCCCGCAGTAAACCGTACCCTTCTCGCTGGACGCGCGGCCAAATCTTGGATGTTTACGAAGGATCCATTCGTTCTGGCTGGCAGCTGACTTTCGTCGCCAGGGCCAACATCGTGCGCCCGTTTCAGAACGATCGACTGGCGAGACTTGGACAGTTCCACCACGCGCTTCTTGGTCTCACCTGAATCATCCAATATGATGCCGTCGTCAGGATGCATGGTACGGCCAAACCCTCTCCCAAAAACGAACTGGGGGGCATGCAGCACAGCCATCTGACTGCCCCCATCATTCTTGTCTTCAGGCAGTGGAGTGATCTTGGCTCTTTTGATCCAATCGTAGATAGGGCGAATGTCGAGGATCGATTTTACCCGTCGATGCTCGGCTTGTGACATGTGCATTTTTCGTTCCAGGATAACCTCTTCGATGCTGTTCCTCAACACCAGGGTCTCAACTGAGACTGGCTTCTGCTGGCTAATACGCCGAACTCGACCAATAGCCTGTGCCTCTATTTGAGGGTTGAGAACCGGGTTGATAAAGTAAATCCTTGACGCAGCTCTCATGTCCAGCCCGAAAGCCGCCTGGGATATATCCATCAAAAGAACCCTAGTCAAACCGTCAGCTCCTCTAATCAGAATCGGGGTCTTGGATTACGTACCTAAAGTCATCGTTTTGATGAAAGGTGTTCACGTATTGTGCTCTCCGCTCAGTAGTAAGGCCCTTGGCGTAGATCAGATGTCGGATTTGGAGCTGCGTCGTGTCAGCGATGCGCTTTACTATAACATTCGATCTGACTTACAACATCAAGCATAGTGGCGAGATACCATGCAGTGTTCTCATTCTCATAAAAGACGATTATCTTTTCATCGTCCTGATTCTTGACAATGCTATCTACCAAGTATGAGAGCTTAGAAGACGCGGTTGAAATGATCGTGGTCGGTTCGAGTGGCCCCAGGAAGGTGTCAGCGGGTACTTCTTCAACTGGTTTGACACCGTTGACTCCATGAGAGCGGATCTTCCTGCGGCTGTCATCTCCTAGTTTTGTGTTTCCAGCGAGCGTTTGAGAGGTTGTGCCCTCCGGAGACGATGGTCTATCATTGGATTGCGACACCAGTATCCGTTCCCTTTCAGCAATTCCTTCCTGTAGTAGCTTACCGTTCAAAAGTGAGTTTAGTACCTCGGATTCCTTTGCCGATTTCTGGATGAGCTTCTGTAGAGCTAACAACATGCTTGCGGAGCTGTACATGACTTTTGTCGACTCGCCATCCAAAGACCATGATTGAGCAAAATAATCTGGGAAGCCATCGACAGAGACTGGCATCTCGTGGAATTTGTTGCTGAGATTCCTTAGCTTGTTGGCCATTGCCACATGACCAATCTGGATGGCTTGCTCAAGGAGTTGCTGATCTTCCATGCTGATTGGAACTTTCTTGTCACGCAAGAAGTCCTCGGCAGTCTTAACAGCCTTCGAAATCTCTTCAGATGTGAAGAACGAGCCACCAAAAAAACTTGCCTGCTTCAGATTATGAACAATCTGCAGCAGGTTCCGTCTTTGCTTCGGGTGGAAAAAGTAATCCACATCTGTTCGTTGGGATTGGACCGTGTTAAATATGATCATCATCGAGAAAAGATTCAATGACAGCTGATCTTGGTGAGACCCATCCAATATCACGATCTTCTCATCCACTGGTGGCAGAAGATCCTTCACTTCTTCGAGCTTATGCCGAATAATAAGCGAATTGACAGTCGATCGGAGGGAGTCCCAACGGCCATGACTTTTCGGGTTGTGCTTGGGCAATAGCAGATATACGGACCAGTCCGCCCTGGTGTCACCAACATCCATGATGGTGTTGGCCCACGGGCGAACCTTCAAGTAGAGGGCTGCAATGGATCCAATCCTCTCCAGGTCCTTTCTTTCCATCGCTATCATCGATTCGCTGTTGCCATCATTGGTTCCGGGTGTATTAGGCGAACTTGGGTTGTCTTGAGAGGTCGCGTTTGTGGCGTCAGCGTCAACTCCAAACAAGCCATGTGACGGTGTTCCCGTCACGATCCAGCGGGATGAAAACGTTAATGAATCTAGCGCTATGAGCAGATTGCTCTTTTTGCTGATTCTAGAATTGCCCAACTTGTGGCCTTCGTCCACAATGCAACGTTTGAAATGAATATGTGACAAGGCAGACTGGCTGATTCCACCGTCTTGCATGACCAGCCTTTCAAAGATCGTCTGAGAGAAGAGAATTAGGTCATACTTCAGAAGAGCCTCACATGGTAGATCAAAGTCATTCTTCGTTACAACAAGGACTTCGAGGCCGTCCGTGTGTTTGTGAATCTCTTGTTTCCATTGGGCCAACAGATTGTTCGGCACCACCACAATGCTACCTGAACTCAGGTACATCTTCTTCGGGGGTGACATAGGACGGTCCCGGCGTCGGCCAATGCGAGAAGGCAAAGGCGCAGGAATAAAATAATGGCCTGGGTTTCGTTCCAGAGTCTCAATGCAATGGCTGAATTCCTCGCCAAGCTGTGCCCTAAACAGGTCAAAATATGGTTTCCATGGAACAGCGTTCCTCGTTGCACATGAGGCAGCCATATCAGCAAGAGATGCAATGCGCCTCCTCGTGGGTGCTTCGCCTGCTTTATAGTGCTCTGGTGGCTGGGTGGGGAGGTCTCGTGTGGCCAAAACGAGGGACAGGCAGATAATAGTCTTTCCAGATCCCATTTCTTCTGCGAGAATACCACCAGAGACACCATCATAGAATCGTGGTTCCTTCAGAACCGTTCCGGCAACCGGGTCCAGGTACCATGTTGAGCCTTGCTGGTCGCGAACATGGAGCAAGCGGGGATCCAATACATTACCAGGCAGAATTTCCTTCTGAAGCATCAAGGCAGCCGATCGTCTCTGGTATCCATACAACTTGGACTTAAGTCCTGGGACTTTGCTATCCAGGAGAGCGTACATGGAGTTCTGTGAGTGCGGCTCTAGCACGGCTTCGGGGTCGGGTTTGGGTGACGGGATTTTGTTGAAGAGCTCCAGCAGTGACATTTCCGTGTTCTCATGTTGATTCATATCGCCCACGAGCGTGGGGCTATTCAGGTGTGGAAGCTTGACTTCTCCGTTCCAGGATTCACCTGAGTAATCAAGGCAGCTTAGGAGCAGCTGTCTTAATTTCCATAGACTGCCTTCCAAGCGGTCCACGATGCTGCGGTCGACATCATCCGGAAGCAGGTACACCCTGACTGTGCCTCGTTCGGGATCCCCATGATGGACTCTGAAAGCGAGCTTTATCCAGGACGCACGGAAAAGGCGTGTATAGGGACGGATCAAAGCGGTCTTGAGCAACAGGTCTCGCAGGTCTGGGCGAAGTTGCGGAGATTCGATATCCTGGTCAGGCTGCGAGTCTCCGGCTGAGGAAAGCAATCTCCAGCTTTGGAGCTCTTCCAGTTGCCAACACTCTGGTGGTAGATTGCTTTCATCTTCCCTAATCGATATCGATCCCGCAGGGATGTACTTTGCGAGGTGCGAGGGCATAATGCCTGTCCTGCGAGTAGCACTCAGCCAAGCCTAGGAGGCGTTCTCGGGATCACCGCCACATCAGGCTGGTTGGATGACTGGGGTTCCTTAGCAAATCTTCACGGCTTGTGGTTTACAACGCGTGGAGTCTAGAGGTGCGAAAAGTGTGTGGTGTGTGCGGGTGAGGACACGGGAAGAAGCAAACCTCGTTGCTGCCTGCTCAGTGATCACCCGTTTGGTCCGAGAATACGCACTGTGTGTAAGGTGTTATTTCAGCGCTCTCACTGTGTTAAATACACTGTTCCTTCACCAGCTGTGGAATTTGCAATGACATAGTCCGGGGAGAATAATAACACAGGTGCTCAGTTCAATCAGTAGTGTGCCTTGATTGACATATTTAATCGGTATTAATTACTCAGCTCCCACCGCTCAAGTAGCCCGACATCCCATTCCTTGAATGTCCTCTCTCGTGTTGGCAGTAGGAGACTGCTCGACTTGAGCGTCTCCTTCGCCGCTTCGATAGCCGGCTGAGGCAAGCTTATCTCTTGCACATCCGAGTTTAGAGACTCGATCAATTTATTTCCCTCTTCTTGTTCGATACTTCTGTATAGTATCTTCATGGCGGTCTTGCTCCCCTCGATGGACGAAGATGAGTACACGACGTTGGGGTTCAATACCCAAAGATATAAGTCTGTGCGGGGCTGGTCTAGCTCCGGTGGCGATGAACCCAGCATATGCGGTGTAATTATTGACTTAGATGAGCCGGATCTTGATATGGTAGCCATCAAAGTTGCTGCTAGACATTCGGAGCTACTAGGATTTAGGCTCGGCGCAAACGTTTGACAGGTGATCTGCCACTTGAAGAGAGTCACAGACAATGCCAGCACATTGAAAAGCCCGACTTCTGTGTTACACTTCTTGCAGAAGACATGGAGGAACTTTCTTGGAGCTGTATCATCAAGTGCCAGAGAACTGAGGTCAAATCCGGCATCCACGGTGGAGGAGGAATACTGGAGAGCGTAAGCGACGAGTCAAATGTCGAAGTGCATAGAAACTGTTATAGGATAGATTTGCTTCTCGCCAATCTCCCGCCTTCCATATCTGGGAAAGGCTGGATGAAAGGAGAGAGACTGCATCTCCAGGGTCCTTTCAAAAACCCGTTCCCTAAGGGAAGGGTTCTGTCAAGTTGCCTGCCCACAGCGTGGGAACGACTAGAGCATGGTTCTTGGGGAGTTGTATCGATGGCCAAACCATTAAGTGGTTCTAGATACCGACATGGACATCTTCTTTCTCCCCGAGTGAGGGCCAGGGTGGATAAGAAACACAAATGAGGCTGAATGAGTAGTGGCACAAAGCTGAGTACTTACCGTCAAACCGACGCAGTTCGACTCCGAGAAGAGAAAAGAGGTGAGATCAACAAAGCCAATTCCTGGCTGTGCGGAGATAGCATTATTGGCGCCATATCCTTTGCTCGCAAGTGACTCCGTATCATGCTGGTGGTCGTCATTTGGCTTGTGGCAATGCCAAAACTCCATCATCTCAGCCCAATTCTCACTCGGCAGGTCCTTCCAAGCGCGTATCGTGCCCTTTGAGACAAACGTGCTGTCACATTTCCGACAGGCTATTCGTGAGCCGGCCTCAATATCCACAGATGTCCAAGGTAGCACTTGGTTCTCCAAGGAGAAGTGCGTGGATCTTGCCTCCGACTGTTCAACAGGGAGTCTCCAGGATACATCCAGGACTCCCTGCCTGAGTGCCAAGGCAGCCGCTGGGGCTACCACCCGTGCTGGCAGAAGAACCATCTCTGCATGCCCTTGATGAACTACCTGGAGCTGACGGCCATGTTGTGACACCTCGGCCTTGGTCGACGCGTTGACTGGCGACGAGAACGAGGCAACGACCGAGATCTGTCTGATATTGGACAGAAGCTCGGCATATACCAAGAAATCTCCGTTAGCTGGCATTTCGAATCAGGCAAACTACCTCGTAGGCGGTCGCTGCACAATCGCGTTCAAATCGGCTATTGCAAGGTTGAAGATATTGATAACTCATTGTTGGGTGTCACTGTGTCGCGACGACATGAGTTTTGCTTGGTCCGTGCGACATAGCCCCTGGAGCCGCGTGCCTGGCTCTTCCAAGTGGTGTGCCCCAAGGAAAAGCCCGCCCCCGCCAATTTTTAGCGCCCGACGAGGACCCCAACGGAACAACTTGGGCTTCTCACATCGGACGTCATGGCAATGCTACCTCCCTCTCACATAAAGCCAAAAGTTCTCTCACAATGGCCGGGTTTCTTTCTTACGTACCTATCGTCAACAGGGCCCTGAGCTCAGGCTCAAAAGCCCAGTCAATCGACTTACCTCCAGTCGAGGTTCATCGTCTTGAGTCGAATCCGGACAAGCGGGCAAGGTGTCTGAAACATCTGTTGAAGGCCAACCATTCCAACTACTCCATGGTCTACCACAATCTCCAATACGACAACCAAAATCCTCACATCCTGAGCTCTGCGTATTTTCTCGGTGCCACTGATGTTCAGCTGAATCAGATCTATGACAAGCAGATTCTCGAGCTGGAACCATGGGAGCCATCTCCAGCAGAGGTCGTTGATGACGACTGGGAAGATTTCTTCGGCGACAGGAGGTATCAACGTGCCTATGTCGATTTCTTCGAAGAGAGAATGGCTATGCGATTTTCGTACGACTGGAAACAGGTTGTCAGCCATTTCTTGTTCCTCGGCGAAGAGCCTTTGGTCCATGGCCTAATCAGCAGCCGTACGTATCCGTCCTTCATCAGAACATGCCGTACAAAGCGCTGACTTGCTTCACTAGTCGGTCACTCTCTTGTTCACCTGAGTACTGCTTATGAATTGGATAGTAAGGAATTGGCCATGGAGGCTCTAGGACTTGTTTGCATAGAGTACAACTTCTTACACAAGTACATCGACGATTCCTCCTACACCAAACCATCCCCTTTGAGCTCAGGTTCGCCCCTTGAGCTCATTACCAAGTTAGCCAAGGATGCTCGGTTCAACTCTATACCCGAAAACTCTAGTGTGGGCGATCTGGAAGGCATCTTCTTTGAGCACGAAGCTCTCATCCTCGAGTACTGGAATGCATGGGTTATCGACGATCCACTGAAGCAATTCGAGCTATCCCAGGAGGCGGCCGTCGCTTTGCTAGTTGCGACGGTACGACCAGGAACCCATTCCTTCAACTTCCTCCTTGTTCATCTCTTGGAAACCAGCCATGCCGTAAGGGTCCTATTGCCCTTCTTGCCGAAGGCATATCACATTAGCCTGGTAAGAGAGTGGTGGCTATTCGTTTTGGCCATCTTCATCGTCAAGGGACGGCCGCTGCCTGATCCCGACAATGTTGAGCACGACCTAAAGGGCAAGACCTGGAAGTACGTGGAGGATAAGGCATTAAACTCTGCCTGGTCAAAGGACGCACACTTTGTAAAAGGTAAATATTCCATCAACATCCCATTTGATTCGCAACTAATTTCATTCAGCTATCCGCGCTATGCGAGAGGCGTCGAGAATATGGGGCGATGTCCATCAGTTGTACCTCAGCTCGGCTGTGACTTTTGTAGATAACTTCCAAGGATGGGTGTATTAGTCGGTATTGAGGCCGATGCCTAGAGGAAAACATGACATAGGAGTGGAGCATAATGGGCATGAAACACGGTATTGAGGCAAGGATTGGAAGCGCAATGATCGCAGGCACTGAACAGTGCATAAGAAAATTTCTTTGAGGGATTCTATATTGCATCTGAAGTTCAAAGGAAGCCGAGGAGTATGTACTAATGAGAAACATGATCAACCAGAGTGAATCGAAACCTTCAGGGATAACTAAAGTGCGTGCAGAGAGCATTGTTGTAATCACACAGTGCGCATTTTATACACTGTCTATTATCACTGTGAAGTGGGTCTCCGACGTCAACCTCGCGACGTGAACGAGGCAATCAGCACGATAACAGTCATTCATTCTTCCATACCCCTGCCATTGAGAAAGGCTGCCCAAGGGACGCGCTGTACATTCTTATGACATGCTCACACTGCAGATGCAGCAGTTGCGTTGATGGCTCCGCCCGCGAAGCGCCGCCGGCGGAATGTCGTTGACGCTTCTGACGAAGAAGACGACCTCCCGCGAGCCAACACCCTGACAAACTTCCTCCTCTCCTCGCCGAGCTCACCAGCCAAGGCCCGAACCCAGACTTCTTCGCCAAGCCCTTCGAAAGGCAGAACTATTCCAGGCTCTCTCGCCACGAATGGCACCAATCGACTGACTCGTCGATCAACGACCCAAAAGAACGGGACAAGCCCCAGCCCCAAGAGACCGAAGGATGTCGGAAAGGGCAAGGGGAAGGACTTGGGGAAGACGGCAGACTTGAAGACTCTATTTTCGAAGCAAGCGCAAAAAGCCACAACGGGCGGAGGCCTCGCGGACAGGAGGAAGATCCCGATTGACGACATAATCAGCGACCCTATATCGGAGGACGAGATTTCGGAGCTGAAATCTAGTTCTTCGAGCCTTGTCAGCCAACACGCGAAGAAGAGGTTAAGGAATGGAATAGCACTTGCTTCTGCGGATGGCCCAAGCGCCAGCCAGAGGTTTATGAAACCCCCAAAACCAGCCTTTTTGGCGGCTGTCAATGACGACTCGCGACCATGGTCAGAACGATTCGGTCCTAGAAACTTGGATGAGCTCGTGGTTCACAAGAAGAAGGTTTCGGATGTGAGGAGGTGGCTAGAAGATGTCAGTGCGGGACGCATGCGACAGCGACTGCTGGTTCTGAAAGGAGCTGCTGGCTCTGGCAAGACGACAACTATGCGGCTACTTGCAAGCGACATGGGTTGCGAGCTCCTGGAATGGAGAAATCCGACAGGCAACTCTGGGCTTGGACTGGTATCAGTGTCAGCACAGTTCGAAGAGTTTCTTGGACGGGGTGGCAAGTTTGGTGCACTGGATACGGACAGTCCCGGATCGACAGCCCCCAGTAGTTCACAAACGTCATCGACGCATCAGTCGAAGCGCGTCATCCTCATCGAAGAGTTTCCTAATACATTCTCGAGATCATCATCGGCATTATCTTCGTTCCGGAGTACGATCCTACACTACCTCGCCACCAACACCCCATCTCTCTCCATGTTTTCACCTCGCTCACAGAAACAACCGATCACACCGGTAGTCATGGTCATATCTGAGACGTTATTGACTACCACATCAGCCTCTGCCGACAGCTTCACAGCCCATCGATTATTAGGACCAGAGATCCTTCGCCACCCGGGCGTGGCTATGATCGAATTCAACGCTGTTGCGCCTACACTACTTGCCAAGGCGTTAGAATTAGTCGTACAGAAAGAAGCTAGGAAGTCTGGTCGAAGGAAAACACCTGGCCCTTTGGTTCTTAAACGCCTTGGGGAAATTGGCGACATCCGAAACGCAGTGGCTTCTCTTGAATTCCTCTGCCTGAAAGGTGACCAGCAGGCAGACTGGGGCTCCAAGGTTGCTTTCACAAAGCAGAAGAGGAGTGTCAAGGATGGAATTGGGCTCACTCAAGGCGAGCAAGATAGTCTAGGGCTGATATCCCAGCGTGAAGCAAGCTTAGGGATCTTCCATGCAGTGGGAAAGGTCGTATACAACAAACGGGATGAGATCGCTCCACGGAACGATGCCGTGGAAAACCTACCAAGTTTCCTCTCACAACACTCACGACCCAGACGTTCCGAAGTTTCTATTGACACACTCATCGACGAGACTGGGACAGACACGCACACGTTTATTTCAGCGCTACATGAAAACTACCTACCCTCCTGTGAGAGTACCGGTCCGATGGACCTCTCCACCCCCATGGATTACGTCAACGAGTGCATCGAGTACCTTTCTCAGAGCGATCTGCTCAGTTCTTCTCGGGACGTCTTCTTCGGCGGTAGGGGAGGCAACTTCGCTAGCAGAGACTCTGGCAGCCAGCTCATGCGTCAGGACGAAATGACCTTCCAAGTCGCCGTTCGCGGAATGCTGTTCGCATTGCCCAATCCTGTCAAGCGAAAGAAGGCCACCATGGCCAAAGGAAGCGATGCCTTCAAAATGTTTTACCCGACGAGCCTCAAACTCTGGCGCGCCAAGGAGGAGGTCGAGGGGCTTGTCGACGTCTGGTCGTCGAAACTCCTCAAAGGTGACTACAACGCAGCCACCAAGAACCTCACAGATGGTGCCACCGCATTCCGACGTCCGCAGCAAAATTCCGGAGACTCCTCCTGGATGCAGCGCCAGCAGCAAAGTCGCCTTGATAACACACCAAAACACCAAAACGAGGAGTCTGATGATGGCACGCCGCTTCTATCACTCGGCAGCGCTGCCCGCCGCGAAATGCTACTTGAGCGCCTACCATACATGGCGCACATCGCTCGTGGCCGAAAGACGTCCACTTTCCGCCTCCGCGACCTTGAAAAGGTGGTGTCCTTTCGGGGTATCGCCGCGCCAGACGAGGAATCCGACGAGGAAGAGGAGACGACCACGGGGGAGGCATGGGCCACGGACAGACCCTCGGAGGAAGCGAGTCCCAGAAAGAAGAGTGCGGGCATCCGGTCCGGTGGTGTATCGGGTCTCCTAGCGCAGAAGCTGGTGCTTAGTGATGATGATATCGAAGATTGATGAGACGAACTATGGCGACGAGGTCCTCATCATATGTACATATGCTGTAAAATATTGGGTCGGAACCAATACCTACTTACCTACCTAGCTTACGATTAAAATGGATGGAGCATGATTCAGCGACGTAGCTTGCTAAGGTCAGGACGCGTCTGAATGGAACACTTCATGAAGCAGGATTAATACTGAGGGGAAGGGTAGAATGAGCTTGGTGTATCCCAATTAGCGACGGCACTATATCAAAAGCACTAGCCTGGGTGAGATGGCCGAGTTGGTTATGGCGTCAGGTTAAGGTTACCTTAACACCTACTTCCTGGTGGAGCAATCCTCCTGGGTTCGAATCCCAGTCTCATCAATTTTTTGCTCTCGGTGCCATCATTCATACTTTTTTATCTTTCCCGTCCTCGCTTTTTTTTTCAGTGGCTTTGTGGCCAGGTTTGATGAGTCGAGTGTTTGTCTGCCGAGGGAGGGCGACATGTCGGAAGGTAATATGATGATCATGTGCAAGAAGTAAACAATCGACATGGAGATACACGTTCAGACAGACGAGGGGGTGAGTAACCAAAAGTGATGTAAATAATACATCTGTATTATTTCTATTAAGATTTGGTTCTGACAAATTTACAAAGCCGTGCTATATGGACAACATGCAATAAATTCATTCATCAGTGCATCAAACTTACCCTGTACCATAGCCAGAGGAAATCCGTCGAAACCCGGATAATTGGGTCATGATGAGTGTCACAGCAGGAGTGAAGCTAGCTGAGCGAGGTAATCTCCTAGTGATACCCAGGTCGTCGTGATTCTTGGTTTGAAGCGGGCATCTTTTTAATATGGCTGCCATACACTGCATGAGGTCGTACGTGAACAAGTTGCGTGCTCGCAAGCCTACTAACCCAACTCTGTTGCCTGCCATAGGTGGCTCACTGAAGGTGCATCTTCGCCCACTGTAAGTAAGCCCTGCAGTGGGTATAATAAGGCACCTGAGCTGCACTAACTTCGGTACCTACACTACCACTCTGGGCTATCCATGCATGCTCGTCAACCCAACTAACTCTCGCTGAGTGATTCCAGGCAACCCATCCCATCTTATCATCCCCCCATCAATTTGACCAGCCTTGTGTCATACTAATCGCTATCCCGCTCTTTTGAACGAGAATTATTTACAGGCAACATCGCTTCGCCATCTGAAATCTGCCATCTGCCATCTGCCATCGTCATGGCTCCCACGCCCCTCCGCATCCTCTGCTTCGGCGACTCGCTTACCTCGGGTTTCTTCTCCTACGGCATGGAGTCGCATCCTTACTCGCTGAAGCTCGAGGACAAGCTGACAGGCGCCCGCCCCGACTTGGACGTCCGGGTTGTCACAAGCGGCGTCCCAGGCGACGTCGCCACTTTCCAGCGCTTCATTGACCGCATGAGCACAGAATGTATGTATTTTCTTACCTACTTCGTCTACTATCGCCATGACGTACGTCGTTGTCACTTCATGAGCAGCCCCCCCCACTATGGCACGCGATGTGAATACCCCACCACGAACAACGACCTTGTTCTTCGGAGGAATCAGTTCGTCAATGTTGCAAAAGTTGCTGACCTGCCATTCCTCCACCCCACAGGCAGTAAACGCGTCCTTGACTGGGTTATCGTCCTTGCTGGTACCAAGTACGCCCCCTAGTCTCCCAATCCAACCCCCCCCACCTCACCATGACTGATCATTAACCTTGGACTTTGCTGCTACAGTGACATGGCATATGGGATATCCCCCACCAGCGTCTATGAGTCCCTACAAAAGGCTTGGGATATCCCGCTCTCCAAGGGAAGCAAGGTACTTGCCCTGACCGTTCCGGAGTGCCACGCTAGGTCAGAGAAGCTCGACAAGAGGCGGGACGAGCTCAACCGCAGCATCATGACACACCGGCAACCGGGCTAGTACGTATATAGGCCCGCTCACATACTGAACCCAAGTCGCGGATGGGGTTCACAACTAACCATTAAACAGTCACAGCTTCGACCTCAAGTCTCACATCCCGTTTCACTCTCTCACCGAGAGTGACCGCGAAAAGTACTGGGACGACGGTGTGCACCTACGGGACGACGGATATGACTGGATGGGAGGTCACATCGCCGACGCCTTGCTTCGACTCATCGGGCATGATGGACAACAAGAACCAGCAACTTCGGCATCAAGGAGGCGGTCCTCCAAACAGACCAAAGAGTCATCATCCCTTGCAGAGGAGACCGGCAACCCCCGGAACATCAGCGAGGGGTACGTGGTCGTTAGAAAGAAAGACCTCGACTAAATCTTGACGTCGTTTATCATGTTGGCGCTGTTTTAACCCCGATGGATCTCTTGGCTATGCCTTGGACAGTTAAAAAAAGGAAAGAAACAAAATCCCTGGACACCACCTAGTTCCCTAACGCCGTATGCGATGCATATTCCCTCTTTATTATGTCTTGTTTCATGCAACGAGATTTGCGGTCACGAATTCCTTGTAGATCAAGTTAGCGCAATGTGGAAACCGGTATAATAACCACCAGCACTTACCGGGAACTCCCTTTGCAAGGCGTTGGTGACATTCTCCACTTCCTCGGCCAAGCTCTCGACGTGGGTATCCCACTGGCGCATCTCCTTACCTACAATCACCTCGGCTCGACCGCTACCCCTCTCGCCAGAGGCCTCACCGCCCTCGAACCAGACGATACCGTCGAGCTGGTCCATACGGCCCACGAGACGCCCCTGCTCGATCATTCGTGCCGTGGTTTCCTCTGCCTTGTCCGCATCCAAGCCTAGGAGTAGGCCGAGGGCTTCAAAGCGAATATTGCTGTATAGCCTAGATGCTCCCAAGAGGTTGTGGTCGACGACGGCCTTGGCGAGGACGGTGGAGCCGTCCGAGGTGGTTGCCAACTGGTGCGGTTGTAGTCCTTCAGCGAACTTGTCAACCTCCTCCGGTGACAGGAGACGATCGAGGAACATCTTCTCTAGGATGCCGAACTCGGCTAACTGCACCGACCGCTCGTCCTTGTACAGCCGTCCCAGGATGCGGCTCCGCATAGGCCCTGCCGGGGTTAGGACAGCGCATTTGACGGCCATGCTCAGGGTGTGTAAGCGCTCCTCCTCAGAAATGGCGGGGGAGAAGCTGATCTCGTGATAGCGTTGCGAGCCTGACAGGAAGTCACGCTTGGCATCCTGGATGCGGGCCTGGGAGAGCTTGAAGTGGAGGGTCAAGTCCTGATCGGGTACGTTATGCATGATGTTCTTGAGCTTGTTGATGTACATCTCGGCGGCGGTGGAGTCGTCGACCTCGAGGTAGTTTCGGACGATGCGGACCCATGTCCGGGCCTTTTCTTCGTCGGTAATCTTGCGTTGGGAGCTGTCGAAGGGGATGTCGGCCAGGATCTTGGCGGCGTCGAGGAAGTCCTCGTTGTTCTCGTGGGCGGTGGCGATGAGCTCGCGGAGGGTGGCGCCGGCATCGAGGAAGGACGACGACGAGGGCTGGGCGGAGAGAATGTCGAGGGTGCGGTTGCCAACCTCGATCCACATGTCCTCGTTCTCGAGCGCCTTGAGTGTGGCAACGAAGGCGTTGAGGACTGACCGGGTGGCCACGACGCCGAGGCCTTGGCCGAAGAAGGAGTCAACGATGGCGTTGAGGTCATCGCTTGCCGACGCTGGCGACGAGAGCGTCTTGATCTCGGCGAGGAGCTGTTCGTAGAGGGGGCCCTTCTCGCCGGCGGCGGACTGGGCACGCGAGAGGGCCTCAGACACCTTGGCGTTGGGTGCCATGGTGGGCGGTTTCGACAGCTGGCGGATGCGCTGAAAGGCCCAAGGAATGGCGGCAACTAGCGAAGGAGAAAAGTTGGAGAGCCGTCGTGAAAATGCGAGATCAAAGAGGGTGAGGTTCCTGGAGGTGAGGTTGCGATTAGATCCTCAGGCAAGTAGGCTCTGAAGGTGGGGGAGCTTGCACTTAGGTGTGAATTAGCGGGGAACCAGCTACAGCCCAGACCACCGGTCCGCCGTTCGTGTCTCGGATGCTAGTGGGTGTTCAGATCCGACACCATGATCCGTTACCATGATCCATCACCGGAGGGGTGGGAGAATTTCATGGTTAGAGAATACACCACCGACGATGCGTCCTTGTTCCCCTGTTTCGATTCTCTCGTATGCCTTCAGTGGAAACAACAATGCTAGGCGGAGGAACTTCACGCACTAACAAGTTTGACCTAGGCCCAGTGACTAGCTGCCTTTACGACACCCTGACCTCAACCACAACTACGAGGGTACCAGAAATGTATTCCATTCATTCATCACGTTGAGGTGAGCATCATCGCGCGGCATCAAGTCTATCAAATATACATCATCGCAATCATCCAAATTACAATTTTTCCTTTTTCCCTTTCTTCTCCTCGTCATCCAGCAACATGGTAGCCAACCATTTTTACCATTGCCAGGTGCCAACTCCAATTCCCCCAATTATTTAGTGGTGGAAGAGACGAATGTTCTGCTCCACGAAGGTGATGCCGAGCTTCTCGGCCGTCTCGAAGACAGCGCCGTCGTTCTGGCTGCCGCCGGGAGCGGCAACGTACTTGGTTCCCGAACGGGCAACGCGGAAGACGTTGTCGATGAAGGGGAACTGTGAAATGAGTTAATATCAGCTGAAATAATAGTTCATGTTCGAGGGATAACTTACAAAGGCATCGCTGGACACGCAGACATTCTTGAGCTGCTTCATCCAAGCCTCGCGCTCTTCGTCAGTGAAAGCAGGAGGAACACCATCAAAGACAGCCTCGAAAGCCTCGCGCTCAGGTCCATCCTTGGGGAGTTCGCCGCTGACGAGCAGGTCAATGGCGTTGCTCTTGTCAGGGCGCTTGGTGCCCTTCTTCCACTTGATACCGAGTACACGCTCGTGGAAACGCATCCACCAGTTGTCAGCCTTGTCGCCGGCGAGGCGAGTGCAGTGGATTCGAGACTGCTGACCAGCGCCGAGGCCGACAACTTGGCCATTGACGGCGTAGCAGACAGAGTTGCTCTGGGTATACTTGAGGGTGATGGTGGCGATAGTAAGATCGCGGGTGGCGCTCTCGGGGAGAGAGGTAGTATCCTTGGGGGTGATGATGGTGTTGAAGGACTTGGGGGAGATCTCGACATCGTTGCGGCGTTGCTGGAGGTTGATGCCGTACACGGTGCGAGTCTCGGTCGCGGGGGGGTTGTACTCAGGGTCGATCTGGAGGACCAGGTAGCGACCGCCCTTCTTCTTCTTGAGAATATCAAGAGCGGCATCCTCATAGCCAGGAGCGATGACACCGTCAGAGACCTCCTTGGAGATGATGCTGGCAGTAGGGACGTCAACAATGTCGCTTAGAGCGATGATGTCACCGAAGCTGCTCATGCGGTCGGCGCCGCGGGCTCGGGCATAAGCCTGGGCGAGGCCAGAGGTCTCGATGCCCGGGATATCGTTGACAAAGTAGACCTTGCGCTCGTCCTCAGTGAGGGGCAAGCCAATGGCAGCACCGGCGGGCGATACATGCTTGAAGCTGGCAGCAGCAGGCTTGCCAAGAGCCTGCTTCAGCTCCTTGACCAGAGGCCAGGCGTTGAGAGAGTCGAGGAGGTTGATGTAGCCAGGGGAGCCACAAAGAACCTTGAAAGGCAGCTTGCCCTCGGGCACGAAGGAGGCGGCGGGCTTCTGGTGAGGGTTGGCACCATATCGAAGGGCCATGTACTGCTCGCCATTGCCAGCGTACTCCTTGCGGAAGAACTGGGAGATGGCAGCGTCGTAGTCGGCGGTGTGCTCGAAAGCCTTGAGGGCGTAGCGGTTACGGCTGGCCTCGGAGATCTCGCCCTTCTCGAGCTCGCTCAGGAAGCCAGCATAGTCGTTGGGGTCGCTGAGGATGGTCACGCGCTTGTGGTTCTTGGCAGCAGCGCGGATGAGGGTAACGCCGCCAATGTCGATCTCTTCGACAGCCTCAGGGATGCTAACGTTAATCTTGGCGACGGTGTCCTTGAAAGGGTACAGGTTGCAGATGACATAGTCAACCTTGTTGATGTTCTGGTCTGCCAGGTCCTTCTCGTCAGAGGCAAGGTCACGGGCCAGGATGCCAGCGTGGACGGCGGGGTGAAGAGTCTTGACACGGCCAGCCAGCATCTCGGGGGCTTTTGTGATGGCAGACACATCCCTACAATGTCAAGCATGAGTGTTCTACTCTTCTCATTTGTCGCGGTTGATTCCCATTGGGAGCGACATCATTGGGAGCGAGAGGCGCAACGCGGGGTACTTACTCGACGGGGAAGCCAGACTCGCGGATCATCTTGGAGGTGCCGCCAGATGCCAGAATGCGAACGCCTTGCTGGACGAGGCCCTTGGCCAGGTCCAGGAGGCCAGTCTTGTCATAGACCGAGACGATGGCAATCTTCTGCTGGGACGACATTTTTAGGGATTGGCAAAGGAGGTTGCTTGAGAGAGTGGTGCAAAATTGGCCTCGTCAGGCGCCGGCTGGACGGGAAAGAAAAGTTTGGCGGGGTAAATGGGTGATGGTGGGGTTATTGCTTTGGTGTTGGCGGTAACTTCTGCACTGTGCGCTGCCTACCTATGATAGGTGGACAGTGTTGTAGGACAGGACGATATCATAGGTGCAGCGCTTCAGCACAACTCCGCAAGAAAGCTCTCATAGGTAGGATCAATCACATTATTCTCAATTATCATTGGTAGCGCATACATACACGGCCAGCCGCATGTGAGTGCTGTCCCATTTCTTCAAGCATGTGCTCCAGGTGAAATTTTCTCTACAAATAACGCAAGTTCGCGAACTGATCTTGATGACCCCGGTGTTTGTTTTCCGTCTAACTAGCGACTCAGTTAGGTAAGCCCTCTTACTGTATACTGCCATGTCGTTCTAGTCCATTGGGGGATGTTGGATCGGGAGGGAGTTGAAATGGTCAAGCAGCTGAAGGCGTCAAACAGTCGTTGACCGAGCCAAGTTTCATACACAGCTTAACTAGCCGAGGGAGGCTAGAGATTTATGGCTGTGCTGCCAAAATTGTTAAAAGAAATTCTCTGGTGCCGTGCAGTTGATCGGTATGCCGAATTGGAATTGTCTTACTTCTGTTTATATCGAATCACGCTGAAAGTCGTGTATAGCCAAAATATGATACGATTTGAAAAAGTTGAACCGAAAGCCCTGTCTGACCCGGTAACCTTCTAGCCATCTTCCCAGTTTCGATTCATGTATTCCATGCAAATGCTCCTTGTCAAAGCCTATACACGCCCCCGTTTGTCGGGGGGAGTGATGAAAAATACATATAGAAAAACATAGTCCCTTGCGCCGCAACGCCCAACGTCCAAAAGTGAGAGAGAACCGCCCGTTGCCCCATCTTGGCGTGAGCCCTCGTCTATTTATTGTGCCAAACCAGGGTCCGGAGCGAGTCGAACTCGTTGCATTCCTTGTAGATGTACGTCATGCTGTTGCGCAGGCTGGACTGCAGCTCCTCCGGATGGTAGCGGAAGACGAGCATCACCATGGCCCACGAGAGCGACGCAAACGCGGGCCACGCGTAGTAGTTGATCTTTGAGTTGAGCGGCTCCGACGACACCCCAGGGAAGCCGACGCCCGGCTTGACGGCGATGCGCGCCAGCGCCAGCACCACGCGCGCGAAGACGTAGATGACGATCTGCTGGTTGACCGACGAGATCTTGCCGGACCGCTTGGACCGTCCGCCGAAGACGAAGTAGCCGCCGACCAGGCCGCCAAAGAAGGAGTCGTATGCGCCTGCATCGCATTGTGGTCAATATTCTTTCTGCAGAACTGCGGATGTGGACAGGAAGGGGGGAATCGGTTTACCTTCTTTGCCAGGCGTGGAGCCAAAGTATTTGAGCGCAAGCATCGTCAGCTTGTAGATTACGGCGAAGCGTGCTAGGTTGCTAGCATGATGTCTCGTCGCCCGTAAGACTAGCGATACCTTGTGTCGGAATCTATGTAGCCATGAATGTTAGCATATTGTTTTTAGAGAGGACCGGGTGTCTTTTCTGCATCGAAAGACGGCTGCGCCGGTGGAGGTGAAGGAGGATGTTGGACGTACGTTCCAGAGCGGAAGAGAAAGATCATGCTGTAGCACCACCACGAGTTAGCAACGAGACCAGGCTACTGACAATCCGGAGAGAGCTACTCACACAAGCGCATGCGGAAACCGCACCTTGGTTCCGTAGACGGCGCCATTGCGGGCAGTCTTGAGGAGCGACAGAAGATCGTGGTATCGCGGGTCCCGGATGATATGCTCGAGCGCGTTCTGCATGCGTCAAATGTCAGCCAACCGCTGTTGCGCGCATCATCGCCCTAGAACCAGGCCGAGACGCCCTCTAGAGGAAATGGCCATGCGCCGGGCTAGAATCGCATCGCATCGCATCGCGGAACGTACTTTGATCCCTTCGAGGGCGGTCGACGCCATGTTGGCCGCTACGGGATCCGGCCTCGACAACAAAGAGGTTTGTTTCGAGGAAGGGATACCGGATGGGCGGGCTGTCGCGAGAGTTTGGCGGAAGCGGGAGCGGAACAGGTTGCGGCGCACTTCACCACATCGACGGCAGGGGGTGAGGCAAAGATATGATGGAACACAGATAGACGAGAAGACAAGAAGACGATGTCTGAATGAGGTTTTGTCACGGGGGAGCCAGGGGGGGGAAGAGCTGGGGAACTGGGGAAAGCGGTTTGGGGTTGGTGCTCAAGATCCCGAGGCAGACCAGACGTCCAGATCGATGAGATGTGGATGTCACCTGTCCCAAGCCTCGGATGTTGGACTTGTTCTTCGGCTTGTGTTGCGGAGACTGGCAGCTAGAGCCGGTAAAACCCCCCCAGTCGGTGGAGGACCCGCGGGCCACAGGGGACCAAGGACCTATGACGCAGGGGGGTCGTCACTGAGCCTCTGGGTCTTTGGGCCACTGAAGTCTGGCTCGCTACTGGCTGAGAATCTTGGGGGAGGCGAGTTCTTTTCCCCCCACGCCGCTGTGGATAGAGAGAGGTATGGTTTTGGATCTTTTGGCATGTGATCTTTGCCGCGGGTCGATGGAAGCAAGATCTAGATCCTGGGGATGATTCGACACAAGCCTGGACAGGACATGGTATTGCTATCAGATGATGTCGTTTCTATTTCTGGGTTTAATTTTGTTCAAGATGCTGCTTCTTGATGTATAGTATATTGCTCCTCATGCATGGAAGGCTGTTCAATCCATGTTCCCGTCCGTGCTACAATTGTTCACGCCCACCTTCACCCACCTCATCAACACCGACACTGGATCTAACCAGGCCAACTCCTTCAATGTACAGACACTATGCGACCCTACCGTGATATCCAATGACGAAAAACGAATACGCTAGCACCACCTCTCATGAGGCTCTCGCCACTTGACACCCAGAATCTGGAAAATCTTCCTCTCGTCCCGTCCCTCCACCCGCTCCCCGTTCGTCATCTTGGCCCGCTGCGGCCCGCGCATCGCATCCTTGTACAGCCCGCGCTGGTTGAGCCGCATGCCCTTCTTTGACGCCAGTAGCCGCATGCTGCGGTTGAAGATGTCGTTGCCCGTAAAGTAGATGAGTGCCGCACCTATTTCTGACTCGGGCACCAGTAAGAAGTCGATGCGCCGCCATGTTGGCCGGTAGTTGTCATCGTTGAAACCATCCGTCTTGGGGAGAACACAGCAACCATGCCATTTGCTGCCATCGCTGCCCGTCCGTGACGAAGCTAGTCTGGCGACCAGGAATCTCTCCGCCTCAAGTCGCTGGATGATTTCGTCGAGTGCCGGTCGCAGGTCCCCGCACGAGTCCGTCCCAGGCTTGGTGACGATGAAGTCAATATCACCCGAAGTCTCTGCTCCTCTGCGATAGCTTCCCCCAATGATGAGATGCACCTGCGGGTCAACTTTCTGGGCCGCAACTCGCACTACCTCCCCAAGAGCCTCTACTTCGCGCCGAGGTATCCTGGCGTTGAGGTCGTCGTAGTGATCCACCCCGACCAATTGGTTCTGGGTCAGGTTCGCCTTTTGCTTGAGGTCCTCCAGGGTGCGAAAACCTTGGGCGATCCATTGCTGGGCTTGATGGTTTCCCACACCATATATACCTAAGAAGAGCTGGAGCACCTGGTCCATAGGTTCGTCCCGCGCGTACTCAAGCCGCTTCAGCCTGTCCGTCGTGACAATTTCTTCAATCTTTTGGGCTAAGCGCGACCCGATACTGGGGAGTCGCAATGCTTCTTCCTCCGTCGTCACTTTAGCGCCTTCACGCTTGAGACTGCTGATGGCTTTGCGGTAAGCCGTCGTTCGCCAATGGTCGTTTACTCGATCATAGTAGTTAGCCATGAGCTGCAGCACTTCAATGGTGCGGGTGTTGGGATCGTCCGCTTTAGCGTCCTTGGCCCCGGCCGAGTTGCATACAAACCGGTCCTCGAATGCCAAGCCTTTGCGACCGGGTCCCGTTTTCCTCTTGTCGCGTCTGCGCTCTTGGATTTGATCGTCTTCCGAACCCGAGGCTTCACCGGCTTCGGAGCCACCGACCCCCGTGTCCATAACCGAATGGCCGTCCTCCTCTTCTACGTCCAAAGGGAGGTCCTTATACTCCTGCATTAGCGTGATGTATTCTGTGAGCTCATCCTCAGCCTCAGTCCCTTTTGGCGGGTGTCGCGTGACAGTTGGCCTTGAGCCGCCGATGCTATTCCCGTCCTTCTCGCCCGCTGACGCTTGGTTGCCATCTGTATTCCCAACCCCTGATTCCTCATCCTCGGATGCATTCGTGGGGGATGCAACCAGTCCATCTAGATCCAGCACGACCGGCTGGGAATCTGTAGCAACCGGCGTGAGAACCACACGACTCGGCTGTGGAGATTCTCCACTCCCAGCCGGTGTGCCAATTGGGGGAAGATAGTCCCATCTCCTTGGGTTTCTTTGCGGTGGTTTGAGTGGCAGAGATTGAGCCGATTGATTTGCTTCACTCAAGGCACGCGGCGCCGCCAGGTCTCTCGTCTTGTCTTCTTCCATGGGTTGACCAGTAAGCTGGTATTTCTTTTGTTTGCATTGGAGAAGCGCCTTGAATAGGATGCAGTCGAGGGGGTAGTCTTCGTTGACTACGTCGGGCGGGACATTCTTGTTCGCACTTCTCAGAACGCCCTCGACCTCTTTGAACGCAATGCTCTTCTCCACCACGATGTGAGTTGCATCCGCAGGGTTTCTTGTCCAAGTGGCCCCAAACTCTCTGGCTTTGGTGATCCTCAACCTACGGGCAGGCGCAATATCGTTGTCTGGAACGTAGAAAAAAGATAGGTCCCTGAAGAGTTGCTGCTCCTCTGGCCGTAGTTTCACCGCAGGTTCTCGCTTCCGTTTCTTCATGGCGATGCTAGGAGAGGGCGAATCTTCTCTGGTGTTCCCCAATGAGCTCTTGGAAAGAAAAATAGGCGTAGAGTCACCTCGTAAAATCCGCCTTCGAGCAGTTCGAGTCGAGTCTGGGATGGGCGTATCGTCGACGAGAATGACATCAGCGCTTTGCGCATCCAGCAATGCGCCGACTTTTCCCTTCTGGCCTAGTGTCGCGATTGGTGTGCCTTTGATAATTTTGGCACTGCTACTCGGGACTGGTGTTGGAGCTGAACTGACCCGTCTGGGCGCGGGTTTCGCTTTCGTAGGTTCATCCTCTGTGAGATCTAACACAATGGGTTCCCGCTGAACGGGCGAGGGAGGTGTCGCCTTGGTCGTGAAGAAGCTACGACTCTGCTTCCTTTCGTCTTGTTCTTCCTCGTTGAACTCGTCGTCGCTGTATTGGGTGCTCAGTTGGTCAAAGAATGCCGCCTTTTCCTGAAACGACGGCATGGTGGATGGCTGAGTGTTGAGGGTGTGATAAACGTGAGCGGGAGGCGTGGGAAGCAAATGTAAGAAATGGAAATGACGTGGAGGTCTTTCATGCTATTTAAAAAAAAAAAAATAAAAAAAAAAAATAAAAAAAAACCTGGCGCCGGTGATGCCTGATCGCGAAATTCATGGAGCTGTGGCTCGGCGCACCGTGTGAGGTTCGGATCAGCTCGATAGGGGGGAGGAGGAAGTGATGGCGTCGAGTTGCTTGGATCATTTGATGGAAGTTGGAGCTTTGAGATGCCAGCAGGCTACAGCGCTAAAATATGGGGGTGACCCCCTATGCTTCCCCATTGGGTCGGTCCACCGAGTTGAACCACCAACTCGGGACTCTTCCACTGTTTGGGGATCTGTTTCACATGTACCATGTACACAGAATCTATCATGCTAGTAAAGTAGTAATCATTTCTATAAACATATATGATAGGGAATTAAGTAGTCAAGTCATCGCTCGGCCTTTCTAACACAGATCAACCAATCCTGAATATTCCATCCGTCGCAACATAATCGCACGTGTTATCGTACAAGCAAGAGCTTCCATACAGCCAAACAACCCGGGTATCAATAATAATAGAAAGAAAAGAGAAGATAACGCTATCTATGTGTACAGATCCAGGACGTTTTTTTTTGGGTCCATGCAACTGGACCGTGGGTGCTCACGGCTGGCGTATCTATGGACCAGGCCTTGTGTTGGGGACATCACAGCTTGTCTCATTGAGGGAATGCGACCGGCGCGGGTGCAGGTTGTCCGCCAAACATACGGGCATCGATCAATGGGATGCTGTTCTTCTCATAGGGGTGGAACGCCGACGGGTCGGCCGAGTACCGGCTCCCAGCCTCGTTCTCAAGGTCGTTGACCACCTCCCGCGTAAGTTCAACGTAGTCGTATGCAAACTCGCCGATCTCGGCGTCGTCGATGCCTAGGACCTCAGCGTCCTCGGAGGCGCGCAGTCGTAGGCCGGGGATCATGTTCATTATGAACAGGATGAGACACGTCCCGCTGAACGAGTACAGGCCGCCAGTGAAAGAATCAGCGAGCTGATAGCCCATCTGGATCCAGTGGTGGTCGAGCCAGCCACCGTCGATGCGGGAGTGGCCGTCGAGCGCAGCAATGGACTTGCTGGCAAAGAAGGCGGTGCAGATGTTACCGACTAAACCACCAACGCCGTGCACAGCAAAGATGTCGAGCGCATCATCGATGCGGAGGAGGAACTTGACCTTGGTCGCGTAGTTGGAAAAGGCAGCTCCGACAACGCCAAAAATGACAGCCGACCAAGCGGGGACGTAGCCTATTTAGAACCAGTCAGTCGATGTCTTGGCCATTTCATCTCCAGATTTTACTTTGTACGTACCTGAGCCGGGGGTGATGGAGACGAGCCCAGCAACGACACCCGAGCAGAAACCCACAGTTGACCACTTCCTCTCCAAGCGATAGTCCAGGATACACCAAGTCATGCCTCCAACACAGGCGGCCAAGTTCGTGACGACAGCGGCCATGACTCCACGCAGGTTGGCGGAGAGGGCGGAACCGGCGTTGAAGCCAAACCAACCGACCCAGAGGAAGACGGTGCCGATGACGATGTGGGTGACGTTGTGAGGACGGTAGTTGAGCTCATGAGTGCCGTGGCCGCGACGCTTGCCCAACATCATGGAGTAGGCAAGGGCAGCGCTTCCAGAAGCAATATGCACAGGGGTGCCGCCGGCGAAGTCGAGGCCGCCCATGTTGGTGGACCAGCCGCTCGGGTTCCAGGTCCAGCATGCGATGGGATCATAGATAACGGTGGCCCAGACGAACATAAAAATCACACAGGGAAGCATGCGACCGCGTTCAGCGACAGCTCCGGTAGCAAGGGCGACGGTGATGGCGGAGAACATGCCCTGATAGACGGCGAAGAGCAGATCCGGCACCTTGTCGGAACCGACCGAGGGTCGGGCGAGGACATTGCGAAAGGCGAAGTTGGACAGGTCACCGATGAAGGGCCCGGCCGAGTGTGAAAAGGTGAGTGAGTACCCCCAGAAGAACCATTGGAAGCATGTCACGGCTGCGCTCATGACAGAGAGCCAGATGAGCGAGAGGGCCGACTTCCGACGAGCGAGGCCGGAGTAGAAGAAGCTGCATTTCGTCCCGTGTTAGTGACGATCAGGTCGGAGTCCCGACGCGACTATATGCGTCATCGGACAGAGCAGCAATTAATAGCAGCATGGGAGCGCCAAGAAAGAATTCAAAACTCACCCGACGCCAGGAATCATCAGCAGGACAAGAGCAGTGGAAGTGAGCATCCAGGCAATGTCTCCAGACTGGTTGTGCGGGCGCACCGAGTTAGCTTGCGGGCGCTCGGCGAATACGCGAATTGTCATTGGGTGGGACAAGACTCACCTCGTACCAGATGTTGACGTCCATCTCGAGGGGGTCAGCTCCCTGCGCACCGGTGCCATTGTAGGGCAACAGCACGGTGCCTTCTGCGACAGTCATGGTAGAGAGAGTGATGGGACCAGACGATCAGAGAGAGGGTCACGATGGTTTGTGTGCTTCGAACGACTCTGATGCGCGTGTTGTCAGAGGGAGAGTGTGAGTGTGAGCGAGGGAGATGCAAGGCCGGGGGAAGCGTGGCGGGCGAGATAAGAGATTGAGGTTAAGGCGGACAAGGCTAAGGCGACGGCGGAGGCGAAGGCGGGAGGCGGTCCCACAGTGAAGCGATAAGGGATGTTGGTACTTCGTAAACGCAGTCAAGGGCGGGATTATAATACAGCTTGAGCACAGGTCACCCAGCAGAGAGAACAGTTGTAATAATAAAGCCCTGTGATGAAGACGAAGAAGGAGGAAAAGTGAGAATGGGTTGGTGCTTGGACGGTCTCTCTGGGGGGATAAAAGATGGAGTTCGGATCGGGGGGGGGGGGGGGGGGGGGGGG
>VYKG01000566.1:0-28182 GCA_011426275.1 Dactylonectria torresensis | reverse complement strand
GGGAGAGAAAGTGGGGCTTTACTTGTGGCCAGGATTGAAGGTGGCAGAAATGTAAATAGCATAGCGTGTTCCATGGCCCTATGAGATCCGTTCTCCCGGGCGTAATAAATCTACTACTACTACTACTCCAGTACTCCGTATATCCTTTTGACTGTGGTAAGGCAACACTTCAGTCGGAGTCCCCACAAAGGCCTGGGAGATCAGCGGTACGCTGGTTGACTTTTAAAAGCTGTGTCGCTGTGGGAAGTGTTATGTACAGTGATGTAGATCCCCAGGATCATCCGGGCAGGCACGGATAGTGCTAGCTGCATCATCGTCGACATCGGCGGCACAGGTAGGGAAGTGCCAGCAGCATCATTGCCAGCATTATCAGCGCAGAGGCAGCGCCGGCGCGCTGAGACATGATGATCCGCAGGCAATCTCTTAGAGATATGTTACCGCTAGAGATGATTGGTACAAGGCGCAGCCTCGTGGCAGCGTCAAAACTAGCCAGCAGTATCGGAGGGCGCTAGGTCTGCCTCTGCGGTATGACCAAGCAAGCTACCAGTGGTGTCTTGACTGGAAGCAGATGGGTAAGCGCTGTACAACGCCAACTGGCTCTAGAGATTGGAGCAAGGAGGAGATGATTGCCTACCTAGATTGGAGCAAGGCAGAAGATGATCGGGACGAGGCTCAGGTAGGTGCGGAGATGGAAAGCAACCTTTTTTCTAGAAGAGGTATGCGTGAGATCTGGGAGGCGGCCGCGGCAGATGGTGAGGCGCGGCAGGCTTTCTATTCAGGTAGATAAATAAGAATTCATCGCCGTTCCGGATCATAGGATTTGAGCGTTGCCCAAGAAGTGCAGTTGTGGTGTTGGGGCTTAATTGAGGTCGACATAATCCGCACGCCTATGGGGCCCCTTCACAAACCCATCCAAGATTGAAAGCCAACGCGAGCGGGCGAGAAACCGGCGCCTTCGACAACAGCAGAGACAACAAAAGCTGGTTCGTCAGGAGTGTTCTACTTACTCTGGGGTCCGCGTGGTTAACTCTTCCCATGACATCGTGTCTCCTGTCCTGCAACGGTCCGAGGCCTGTTGGTAATCGAATCAGCTTGCCGCCGCGCCAGGTGGTAGCTTCCGCTCCTACCTCTGCTATGACGGTTTCTGACACAACATATCTAAACAGATCCCTGAGCGTGTTGTCCATGCTCGTGGTGCCGGAGTTTACGGCAACTTTACCAGCTATACCGACTGGTCTAACATCACTGCTGCCTCCTTCCTCTCGGCGGCCGGCAAGGTCACCCCGACGTTTGTTCGGTTCTCTACTATCATCGGCGAGCGCGGTAGTACTAACACCGCCCGCGATGTTCACCGGTTCGCGACCCGGTTCTATACCGACGAGGGTAACTATGATATCGTCGGCATTAACGTCCCGGTTTTCTTCATTAACGACGGTATCCTGTTCCCTGACCTTATTCACGCCCTCAAACCTCAGCCAAACAACGCCATGCCTCAGGCTGCCACTGCTCACGACACAGCCTACGAATTTTTCTCGCAGACTCCGTCGACCCTGAACCTGGTCATGTTGGCCATGGCTGGCTATGGCATCCCACGGTCTTACCGCCACATGGATGGTCGGGGTGTGCATACCCTCCGCTTTGTCACTGCCGATGGCTCAAGCAAGCTCGTTAGATACATATGGAGATCCATGCAGGGTAAGGCCTCGTACCTCTGGGAAGAGGCACAGGTAGCGGGGGGCAAGAACTCGGATACGCACCGTCAAGACTTGTTCAACGCCATTGAGGCTAGCATATACCCCGAGTGGGAGCTTGGTGTCCAGATTGTAGATGAAGCTAACTAACTCGCATATGGTTTCGACTTGTTTGACGATACTAAGATTTTCCCTCTTAAGATGGTGCCCATCACATGGCTTGGCAAGATGACGCTGAACCAAACCCACTGAACTACTTCGCCGAGACTGAGCAAGTGTCTTTCTTGCCCTCCAACGTGGTTCGTGGCATCGACTTCAGTAACGACCCGGTTCTCCAGGCCCGTCTCTACTCTTACATAGACACTCAGCTCAACCGGTTCAACGGTCCCAACTTCAACCAGGCGCCAACCAACCGCCCGAGGAATGGCATCCCACACAACAACAACAGTGACGGGTATGCTCAGGGCTACATCCACGCCAGCATTGCCGCATATAAACCCAACACTTTAGGCAGCAACTTCCCGATGGAGGCGAACCAGACAACTGGCAATGGTTTCTTCACAGCACCGAACCACACCGTGCAAGGCATGCTGACTCGCACGGTGTCCACCACATTCAACAACTTCTACATGCAGCCTAACATGGTCTGGAGCTCTCTCACTGCGCCGGGGCGGCAGATTCTGGTCAACGCTCTGCGGTTCGAGACGTCTCGCCTCACCTCCAATATCGTCAAGCAGAACTTCATCACCCAGGTCAACTATATCGGCCACGATCTCGCCGTCCGTGTAGCCCAGGTCCTTGTAGGTGTCACAGTGCCTCCGCAAGTCACGACTTACTACACCAGCTTCACCACGTCCCTCGTTCCCATCTTCAGCAACCCTCTGCCAACCATCAGGGGTCTCAGCGTCGGTATTTTTGCATTCATCTACGACATGGCCTCCATGGCTCAGGCTGCCGAGCTCGCCCAGGAGTTCACCACGCTCGGTGTTTTTGGCAACGTCGTTGCCGAGACCCTGATTGCTGGCGTTAACTTCACCTACTCGGCTGCCGATGCCGGCTTCTTCGACGGTATCATCGTTGTCCAGGGTGCCGAGTCCATCTTTTCGGCGAATTCGTCCTCTCCCCTCTACCCCCTCCACCGACCTGCTCAGATCATTCACAGTGGCTTCAACTGGGGCAAGCCGATTGCAGCTGTTGGGTCCACCGTCTCCGCTATGACCTCTAACGGCATCTCGACTCTCCGTGCTGGTGTCTACACGAGCAGCTCCTTGTCGACCATTGTGTCTGATTTCAAGCAGGGCCTCCTGACCTTTAAATTCCTTGACCGTTTCCCCTTGGACCCTCCGGTCACCAAGTAATCTTGAACTCTTTTCCTGCTCAGCTGGTTCAGACCTGGTGTGCAGGTTGCCCTTCCATACACAGATCAAGTACATCTTTCGGAGCGCAGCGAGCTTCAAAGGCAGCTGGTTGGTAATGAAGTAGCTACTTGTCCAGATATATCGGAATGTAGAGGTCATGAAGGAAGGAAAGATCAGATACAGAAGAGGTTGATGCCTTCTGCCATGGGAGAGATATTGGTATCATAGATTCTACCAAGAGCCATGCATTAATGTCTATCTTGCTGACGCTTAATGTTTAGCTTGTTAGGGATAACGTATATGATAAGCGAGCCGGAGGTTATCTGAGAAACAGTGTTGGTTGAAGCCGTTGATGGCCACACGGGTCATAAGGTACTGAAAAACGGCGCAGATAATAAAGGTCAGTCCCACTGACTCGTCAGAGCTCGACCTAATAGAGGTGAGATAGATAAACCTCCAACGAGCCCGAATAGCCCTACACGCTATGAAACTCTTAAATTGGCACGCTACTCGAAAAAGCGACAGGGAATATGAAAGAAGACGAAGGGGAAAGGAGGTAAAGGGAAGAGGAGTGACCCCTCTGTGGTTCCTGATTCAATATTCATACACATTTTCTAAGAGTTGAGACTTCAAGAGAAGAATCATGATAGGAAGGAAACATATAACGCATTATAATATCTGGATGCCAAGAGATCGGCAATCAAACCTCTGAAGAAGTCCAAAGGCATCTTTCAAACACGTTATTAGACTTTCCCGTTCCTTAATCCAAATATAAATTGTGGGTTAAAAGATGCATTGGGGGCCGTCCATGTAACTGTTCGATACGGCGTCGATAGGGGAAATTATGAATATCGGCTCGTCTGACGCGTCGGATAGCAGGATCGTTATCGTTTTGAAGGTGTATGAGGATTTAGCTGGTGTCGGCCCCAGCTCAGAAAGACTGATAATAGTATCCTTTCTCGATGCAAGGGCTCATTGCGGATGTAATGGTAAACAGCAGGGTTATCCAAGGAGTGATTATGTGTGTTCGATTTGTCCGAGCCTGCTTGTTTGATGACTCAGAGGCCTGGCGGCAAGAGCCGTATCCGGAAGTTAAAGGAGCAGCCGGAACGCAGCGTTGAGGGTTTTCTACGCTTCTTTTCATGCGTAGATGGATTCGGGGCCAGCTTGTGGGATCGGCCTTTCTTGCAACGAATAGAAATGCTACCTTTATGTCGTTTGTAGTCCGGAAGATCAACCAGCATCGCCACACAGACCGCCACACATCGCGAAATTGCGACTATGAAGGGACACCAGTCATGAAGACGAAGCGAGTCATAACATATCAGCACTATCCCTGACTTGTTTTCAGCCTTGTTAGCTGTTCGGCGCAACCGATGCAATGCGGGATGCTATATGCTGACAGCATGGGAGTGAGTGGGGGCACTAGGGACGAATAAGCCCATCCTCTCGAGCTAAATCCGAGCCAGTTCGGAATGATTGGCCGCTTCGCATCGAATACTACTTGTGGGCGCCGGCACATAAAAGGCAAGCCGATCCCCCACCAACGTCTAGTCAAACTGCATCCCTCGTCTGGTCTAGTTCGGACTCGGTGCGTTAGTCGCTACAACCAACAGTCATGGGCAACACGGGAAAACCAAGCAGAGCGTGCGCGACGTGCAAGAAAAGGAAGATAAAGGTGAAGTTCGAGAACGAGCCGTCGAAGTGAGAAAAGCACCGGGGACTAACTCAGATCCTGCAGTGCGACCAGCTGACACCAGCATGCTCTCAATGCAAAAAGGCTGGGTGGGCGTGCCCAGGTGTGCCGTCCGAAGCTGATATCAATTTTCGCAACCAGACAAGCATCGTGCGGAAGAATACCACCCAGGGACGGTCGACCCTGGCGAGAGGAATGAGTTCTAAGTCAAACTCCGCTCTCGAGGCCAGGACGCGAAGCTTGTCGCCCCCGGCGATAGACCGGGCCACCAGCTTCTTCATCCACCAGTATGTGCTCGTTCTCGAGGGTGGATCTAGTTCCGCACCGCTCCGCGGCAATCACGAGTACCTTCCTGGCCTTCTACGGAATGAGCACTCAGCTTCCAGCGTCCTCAACACCGTCATAGCAGCTGCGGGTCTGGCTGCCATGTCAAACGCCGGTTGCGTCCTGGCGTGGCGTTCTGAGGCGTTTCGACTTTACGGCAGAGCCATCCGCCAGCTGCAAGACGCCCTCCAGGATCCGATCCAGAGGAAGTCGGACCAAACACTAGCCGCAGTTATGCTTATGGGAACTTTTGAGGTGTGTTAGTATATCTGCGCACACATGGTGCTGATGCCCGCCAATCCGGTGTCTTGGCGACTAATAGCGGCAGACGATTGCTTCCGCGGATATCACTTCGATGAAGACTTTCATCCACCACACCATCGCAGCGGCCCGGTGCATCGAGATGCGTGGACCAGACCAGTTCCATAGCGAGGCCTCCCTCAAACTGTTTTACCAGATGCGACGCATCATTGTAAGGCCACCTCGATGATATTCCCGGTTCCGACTCGCCTTTTTTTACTTACCCCAGCGGAAAACAAAACAGGTCATGACATGTCACCAGCTGCAAGAACCCATTCCTCACGCCCTGACGAGGTGGTCCCGGTGGGCGGAACACTTGCACAGTAACGATCTGGCCCCGGCCAACCGTTTCGCCGAGATCAACGAGCGCCTGGCTGGCGTCCGTGCCGAGATCAAGCACCAAGACATCAGGGACCCCGCGATCGTAGCCGCGACGCTCAAATACGGCACGGAGGAACAGAAGGCCAGCCTGCACAGGTCGGCCAAAGTCCTAGTCAACATGGCAAACGGCATCTGCCACAGCGCTGCGTACCTTCTAGGCTACAGGCGGTGCGACGGCAACGCCGAGGATGCCAGGAAGTTCGAGTGCGCCGAGAACGTACCTACGCCCGGGGGGGATTCCTGCTCCTGTGGCCCTTGTTCTTCTCTGGCATGCTAAGGACGACGCCCAAGGAGCAGAGGCAGTGGGTGGCCAAGACGATCCGTCGAATGGCGGTCCAAATGGGCTTGCAGTTGGCCATGTCCATGGCCAAGCTTCTGGAGGAAAAAGCGCTCTCGTTTTCGCATAGCGATACCTTCTTCCTGGGAGAATGGCACCCGAACTAAACTCTACGATTATTTCATCAGATATCACTTTGGTAGGTATTGCCTATGTCCAGACGAGGGGGATATGTTTTTCAAGTCAATGTCAACTATGCCTACTGTAGTATGTATCTTTCGGTTAGATGAACCCCTCGGAAGGGGTGTGCACCATTGAAAGTACTGTTTAGCAGGCTCCCAGAGTACTTGATCAAATCACCTTTGTTCTGTCATGTCTAACGACTGGGGCCCTGACATTCTGTCTCTCCTCCATGTGGCAGGGTACCCTTGCGTATTTTTCGTATCCACTCCTTATTCCCACAGGGCTCGAGTGCGAGTAGATGAAGCGTCCTTGACACAATAAGCTAAAGATGCAGAATGCCTCCTCATTGGACAGCTCGCATGGCTAATCATATGCACATCTTCCCAGTATCACTAAGACAAAAGCAGTAAAAGTGAAATAGCCTTAGATGAGCTGTTGTGACGCGCGTCATTTTACCATGGTGAGGATACGGGCAGGATCACACTGTTAACCTTACAGACGAAGGGTTGGTTAGGAAGCGGGGCGGGTGAAAAGTGGAACGGTCGTGATGCAGGAAGACTAAGAACCTCTGCAACCCTGTGGTCCACCTAATATAGGGTATAGGAGAAAAAGCCGAGAATATTGCTCAGTGGCTTTGCAGCAGTGACCCACAGCTGACAGGTCGTATTGTATCGTGGGGTATGATGAAGTTCTTCATAGTGGGCCGGGTCATGATTAAGACGTAGTATGTGAATACCGACTTCACTACAGACCCAGAACGGTGAATAAAGTTCGCTCAAGCTGCGTAAGCTACTGACGACGTTTTATTCATAGACAGATGAAGGCCGGATTAACGCGCATCGAGGAGAAGATTACTGTGTCTGTTCTTGCTATCTGCCTTATTTCTGGTTGTTGCGGCAGGCGTTGTGTCTCAACAGCGTTCCAGCGCAGATGCAACTGTGTTGCATCTGCATATTATCTGACAATTAGTTGGACCAAGTTGCCTAAAGGGGACAATTAAAGATAAAAGGTTCGTGAAGTCCGGCTCAACCAGCTAGCTTTTTCATCATGCCTTTTACATCCATTCAATTCGATCACTATTACTTTCCGCAAATCATTGTGTTCCTTTTCATTTGATCAAATGCTTTATCTTGTTTTCTATTCGTGAAAAGCTCTGTGTTGCAGCCAATTGCAGCTCAAAGCTCTCAATTGATTCGAGACCCTGTCCCTTGCTCATTCCGAGGCCCTTTTGGAAGGTAGCATCCGGGGGGTGCTGTGTTGTGGTGTTTTTCTCCCGTCACAGTAGAAGGGTAGGTTGTAACGTTATATTATAACCCTCAGTTAGATACACTCTCGACATGAGCAGCTGCTGCCTTAACCATTCCTCCAAGAGTCTTAGGGCCGCCAAGTGAGTTATATTCCTTCTGCATTGCAAGCTTCTCTCGTCGCATGTCCTTTGATTTCTTAACACCAAAATCGTCCTGGAAGAGAGTAAAGGCTTCCTCGATCGACAGGCCCTCTGAAGAGGAAATATTAGCATCAATTCGTTGTTATATTCAGGGCCATTACTCACTGGTCTCAGGGTAGCAGTAGTAGGCAAGCACAAGACCAGTCAAGATGAAGCACAAGTATAGACCGTATGTTCCGCTGGGAGTCATCGTTTCGAGTCTGGATCAAGTCAGCCAAATAATCAATGCTTCAATAAGAAGGGGTACGAACTCGCTGAGGTACCATGTAGGATATTGTATGCTGGTCATATCATGCAGACAGGTCGCTTACACGCTCTGCAGCAACTCAGGGATCTGTGTTGCCGTCTTACGAGACAAGGGCCTGCATACATGGCAAGCCCCGGCACCTGGTTCTCTTGACAGAGAGTGTCACCATCAAGGAGAGCTCAGATGTGAGCGTCTTTCCCTCTCAAGGGATGGCGACGAGTGCTTTCGAGACCAAATTCACGTACCGATTCAGTATCCAAAGGTTGTTTCGAGTGAGAGAACTCTCGGACCCTCTGAGTGGCCCCTCGAATTCTCAAACTTGCGCGACTTTGGAGGCGGCAGCGAGTGTACAGGCAGTAAGCGAGTACGAAGAGAGCATCTAATCCCTTGCCTCATTTTCATGGTTTGAACAAGTGGACGTGTTCGGTTTACCACCTCACAAAAAATTCTTGTATCGGTTGTAAATTGTAATATGCAATAAGAAAGTAAACCTAAAGGCTTAGGGTAACCTGCCTGTGTTCTGGGCAGCGCTTCAAAGCGTGTGAGTCGTTCGACGAAGCACTCGTACATGATCATAGGGTAAGCATCACGCTACCAGCCCCGACCGGTCATTTATTCCCGTTATCCTTCTCTACGACGCTGGAAGCCTGCACAGATGGATTGATATCCCATAACCTCCTGGAAGCCTGTGACTAGCTCTTGAATAAGACAGACAACCTCAGCAATCCTGTCATCCGGCTTGTTGCTGCCTGTCGACAGGGTTGCGTGACTTGCCGGATGTCTCCCCCCAGAGGGAGACGACGATAAAACAAGTGCTGCCTAAGAATGTGGCGGTTGAGACTTCGCGTTATCGGAGCCTGACCGGGCTGCTGCAATATGAAACGAGAAACGAGATTAGCAGCTCTGAAGAGACAGGAAATCTAAACGTCATGATTGTGAAGGAGAGTAGTATCGAAGCCGGTATATAGAGCCGTATTGGAATTACTGTAGTGAAGGAAAAGCACTGGTGATACTCGAATGATTTTGTCTGTAGTTCTGAGCAGAAGGCGGAATTAATAACTTTAGTTATTGTCATTGCCCTTTGACTGTTTAGTGGCGAGTCACTGTATTGCTTTCTGGCCATAGTGCATGAATGTATATCAGGTCGTGTCTATCCCCGCCATACGATCGAAGCTCATATCCAAAACCTCAATAACATTCCCCCAAGGATCCCTAAAGTACAGACACTTCGACCCACTGGGCATATTGACGATAGCATCACCAACTTTGCTCCCGCCCTTGCTGAGAACCTTGGCTAAAAGAGCCTGCGGATCGGGGTCCGTCACACAGAGGTGGAAGAAACCACCACGGTTGTACTCAAACTCCTCGACCCTCTGGTAGACAGGATCCAAGAACTCAAAGACCTCAAAGCCAACACCGTTGCCGGTCGCCATGAAGGCTAGCTTGACTTCTTGTAGTGATGAGGGGTAGATCTTGAAGATGCCGTTGTTGGGGTCTTCGGAGCGCCTGATGTGCTTGATCTTGTTGGCGTGGACCTTGAAGCCCATGACTTCGGTGTACCATTTCGTTACGGCTTCGATATCGTTTACGGAGACGCCGACGTGGTTTATCGGGCGCATATGAGTCTGGATGCCGCAAGTGAAAGGTTAGTATTGAATGCTCGACTGTTGATGGAAGTTGAATCGCATACTTCAACTCGTCCGGAGTAGGAAGAGTACTTACGGCGGACATCTTGATCTACTGCGTCTTCAGGATTTCGCAAGTTGAACAGTTTGAAAACTCTACTACACCAGCCCATGCCTCACTGTCTACGCATACAACATCTTTATTTGCATTACGTGTCCTGTTGTGTCTGGAAATTTGGCATTAGCTGGCCGAACACCGAATAGCGGGGACTGAATCGGGGTCGGAAAATGCGGTCATCGTCCCGTTAGTACACTTGACTCGGCGACGTAATTCCGATCATCGATTGCCGCCCATCCGGCGGGGAATCAGCCATCAGTCCCCACTGGGACGGACCGAGACCAGAGAGGCTGTTGACGAGCAAGCTGAGCATAGTCGGAGAGACCTTTCTCATCCCGGGATTCTACACAACCCTCGCGCACCAGAGGCCGAGGCTCCGTAGTCTTGTTTTCGTTGGTCGGAGAAGTGCCCTATTGCCCGAATCACTCGAAATCAGCCGCGGGAAACGGAAAGGATCCCTATCACAGGAATGTTGTTCTCGAACATGCCACGGCTTTACACTTGGCAGGTTGAAGCGCCCCTGGATATGCTGTGCATCTCTTTAGGTGATGACTTGTACTCCGTAGTATCAAAATTATTGGCCTAGCGAACTATTCGATAGCATGTCCCCTGATGTGACGGAAAAGAAGCTCCCCCAGTCAGGAGACATTCCTTGCAGATCCGCCGTAAGTATCCAATCAAGATCAAAGTCCACGCCCATAGAGTTGCTGAAACCAGTCCACTGGCTCCCTCCCCGGGGAACTTCTCCGGTGCTTCCTCCATCATCATTCGACACAATTAAAGCCTGCGGTCCTTCTCCCAAAGCTGTTGATCTACTTTGACTCTTTCCTGAGCGACCGGGCCAGTTGCTCGACCTGTACTGGGTATCCCAATGACGTTGTAACCTGGCTATAAAGTCACGCGCTCGTTTAGCGCTCTCCCATGTTGATCACAACTGATCTAGCGCTCGAAAGCAAGTCCCCCAATGACCAAACACTTCATTTTCTCTTGAAAGTTGATGTGATATTGTTGTAAACAGGAGCGGTAGAGCCGCAGAGAAAGTGATGGCTACGGCTTGGATATTCATGCGTCGTAGAGAATACCGTGCTTCGTAAGAGCATAGAAGTTGAGCGATAGAGCTGGCGGACTCTATGCACATTTGTCGGGCGTGACGAGCTCTAGGTCCTTGGGGTGGCTGAGGCTGAAGGTAGGCTTTGGACATGTATGGTCGATGGGCGTAGATCATGGCTTGATGGTATTGCATGCTGGCAAAGTTAGCCCTTGAGGTACCCGAATGGGCCGAATCGGTCGGCTTACTGCATCATAAGCATATGTGGAAGGCAAGGCGTGCTGTGATCAGTGTTATTGACCTGGAGCTCAAAGGGCAGAGTAGCCTTCCATTTGAGCAGCTCAGCGACAGCCCGTGCATTGATCTCCTGAAGCGTTGGCTTTGGAATGGACACATCCCCATATACTGTCGTTGACAGGGGCCCCATTGTTTCAATGAGCGAGGCCTGATATCGACAGACCAGATCAGTGTAGTCGGTGAGAGCAGTTGCAGGTGATGCCGGCGCCACGTAGGCAATCCATTGCTCAGCTCTCTCTTGACGAGACGTGGGTTTTGCGGCGGTGGCGTCTTTGGGAGAGAACCGAAATGGCTGTCCAATTTGGAAACTCCATGCACTGCAAACTGTTAGAATAACCCAATTCCTGCATTGACTGATAACCGACTGGTCGACTACGCAAGCTCCCCAGAATACTACTTTACGTAGCTCTGCTTCCGCTGGCGTAAGAAGACCTTTTGCGATGTACTGCGTCAGATTTTGATCCAGCGCGAGAAGGTAGGCGAGTCTCATCGCCATGCCTGAACTGGTTACTGTCAAGTCAGTTATCCAAGGATTGACAAACGCTGGATGATAGCGAGCATCAAACGCAGCTCCAACTGCACAACTGTATGCAGAAACGTCAGGAATGGGTGGAATTGAGTCTTGATACTCAACGTACATGGCGCTTGTCAGAGCCTCCGAATAATATGGCGTATCCTGTCCACTGTGCCACTGCACTTTGGCGTCTCCGAAAATAGTCCTATCAACCACATGAGAACATGGATCCTGCCAAGCAAAGTAGAGGCTGGTCAGATGCTTCTTCTTCTTCTTCTTTTATTTAACGCCGTGGGGAATAGGCATTCCCAGCCTCCCGAAGGGCATGGGGCGTGCGGGAGACCATCTAGCTATTCCAGTCCTCAATATATACACGGCAGTAGACCTTCCGAGGGGCTAGTTCAACAGTATCCTCATTCTTCCATCCTACTGTGATGTAGTCCATCTCCGACCTTTAAACACAAGATGTCCCGCATATCAAGCCTCCTTTTTGGAAAACCCTCTAGGGATAAAAAACCAGAAAGTACAAACGGCGACTGGTGTTTGTTAATCCGTTCCCGTGGCTCCGCCGGTTGAGCTCGTGTACGGTTATATGATCAAGCTTGTTGCCCCCTCTCCCACAGATAGAGACTATCAGAGATAGCAACTATTAGAGATGGAGGGTCCAAGCCCCTAGTCCAGCAGGCCCTAAGGCCAGAGGCTAGGTCGCTGTCGACATTCGTCGCCATGACGGTCGTAGTAAGGTCGTGAGGGTCCTTAGGAGCTTGCGGATCTGCTGGGCAGGCTGCGCTCGCGCAGCGCAGGTGATTGTAGACGCAGGTCCAATCCAGTGCCTTCCCAGGCTGCCTGCAGTGCAGGCTCGCGAGTAGGCAGCCCCACTGGTCGTTGCATCTTATTGTCGGTGGTGGTGGTTTCGAGCTCGGGAGCAAAAAACGCGCATTTTTTCCTCTCTGTTAAGGCAAAGATGGGTCGTAGCCGAGATTTACGTGTGGTTCTTAGTTGCACGACTAGGAGTACGGATTGGATTGGATTTTATTTCGCCCGGAGGGAAGTCCCTATAGGGCCTTGACACAATCTAGTTCACATTTCAGAACATTTGGTACCTGACACCCCAAGCCAACATGCGACATAATTCGCGACTCAAGCTAACTCTGTCAAGATCATCTCAAGTCATCACATTGAGCACCGAGCACCGAGCACCATGGCTGAATATGCCAGGGTTCAATGTTTCTCATGCCCCAAGGAGTTTGAAACGCTCGAGGAGCTCCGTGACCATGCTCAATATTATGGATCACGTCGAAAAGGTTCACCTGCGGCGGGAGCCTGTGCGAGCAACGTGGGTCTGCCATCACCCTGATTGCAACGCTACAATCTGCTGATGATCAATCGCCTTACGCAACATCTCAGAAGGCAAATTTCACTAACACACCTTCCCCTGGAGTCCCGGAGATGAATCCCAACCGAATCATGCTCTTTTCCGTAAGTATTTCTCATACTCTAGGAGCTATTTAGAAACCTCTCAAGCTAGGGTGAATCGAGCTGTGATGGAGGTGGTTTCTTGGCTTTAATCAGACATCTGTTGGGTTGTATGTTGGGCATCAGGCACGAGGACCAGGCATGCGGATATCTTTATAAGGCACCTCTTCTTCTTATATGCTATGTTGTATGTAGGGAAAACATCATGCGTGGCTAGGAAATTCGACATGAAAAGTGCTTATTTACCCTGGTGAGTTGGTATACATAGGATCTACATGTGGTTGCTTGTCCTTGCTTAAACGGTCGGGACATTGGACACAAACCGATGAGCAGAGTACGCGGCCTGTCTCATCATTTCCATTTCCTCCTGTCCACTCATGTCTCCAAAGACTTCATCCATCTGCTCCAGCGTGCGTCCCATAGTCTCCGGCACAAGCAGCACAGCCCAAACTCCAGCGAGGCCGCAAAACACTGCAAAGAAGACGTAAGTTCCGAACCCGATCTGCTCCAGCATGGGTGGTGTCGCGACGCCGACGGTAAAGTTGCAAATCCAGTTCACGCAAGTCGCCAGAGCAACACCCTTGGCGCGAGAGGAAGTTGGAAAGACCTCTGGGGGCAGGGCCCAACCCAGAGGGGAGTAGGAGACACCGTAAACGAGGACGAAGGCAAAGGCCATCGCCACGCACGCCCATCCAGCAGCGGGGGTTGCACTCCAGTCCTTTGAGTAAAGGCCAGCGAGAACGGCAATGATGGCGTAGCAGATACAAGAGCCGAATCCTCCGACGATAGCCAGCGGACGGCGGCCCACCTTGTCGATGACCACGAAGCAGATGGCAACCGCAACAAGCTGGAGGCAGTTGAGGACACCCGATAGGATTAAGGACATCTCGTCAGACTGTCCAATGGAGCGGAACAGAGTTGGGGCGTAGTAGATGAAGGCATTGATGCCGCTGAATTGCTGGAAGAAGCAAACTCCGCATCCAACGGCAACTCGGCGCCATTTCTTACGGTCAAACAGATCCAGCCAGAGCAGGGCCTCGAGCTTGAAGCCAGAAACGCCGGGGTACTTGGCTTCTTGCGCCAACTTCTGGAACTCAACCTCAGTTACGATGGACTTGTATTCGGCTTGAACCCGTTCATCCGTAGAGGGCAAGCCCCTAAGTCTGCTGAGGCTGGACATGGCCTCCTCCTGCCTGTCGACCAAGGCAAGCCAACGAGGGGAATAGGGGAAGAAATGGATGCCAGCTCCCAGGAACGTGGCGCAGACCATCTGCAGACCTAGCGGGAGTCTGAATGAGATCTCGCTGTCAATGTGACGTGTTGCAAAGGTGATCCAGAAGGCAACCACAACGCCGGAACGATAGATATCGACTCGAGTACGAGGAGCGTACCTCGAAGGTTCGGTGGGGAGATTTCAGAGATGTACAGCGGTGCGCCCTACAAGATTACAAAGTTAGCCGTGTTTCGGGTTTGGTTCCGGCGCATTCCGTCACTCACCATGGCAAGTGTGCCGACTCCGATTCCACCAATGGCTCTGCCGGCAACCAGCATACCATAGTTCGTAGCAGCCGTCTAGATGATGGCACCGATATCGAAGATGACGACGACAATGGTCAAAGCCCACTTTCGGGAGACTTTATCGCACAGATACGGCATGAAGATACATCCGAAGAAGGCACCGAGCAGGAGCATGCCAGTCATGAAGCCTGTGCCAAAAGCCGTCTTTGCCTGCGGATAGGCGTCGTGGAACAGCGGCATGACGTTGATGATGGAGATGACACCCTGATCATAGCCGAAGGAGAAGCCACCAAGCGAGGTAAGGAAAGCCGCTCCGGTCACGTACCCTGAAGAGAAGATGCCCCGGATACCGTTCGGCCCATAGGAAACGTCCTGCAGAAAGACGTCTCTCTCAGGGAAACTTTGCCGCTTGGTAGCGTCGGACATCTCGAGATGCTCCGATTTCATCGGAGCCGTCGGCTCAGAAAGCGAGGGATCAGATTCTCCCTTGAGCTTCTCCGACATGATGGAATGGGGTTCATAGATGAGGTGATGACTCAAAAGCAGTGATGAGGGAGTTGTTATGTGTCGTGTCTGAAGGATGGATTTCATTCAGATCGCCGAAGAACACTTCCAAAAAACCACCAAGGAACAGACCCAACGTCTCACTTGATATATACTTCACAGGACTTCGCCATGCTCGAAATTAAAACCGTTTGAGTTTTCAGAGGCCATGGCAGTCGTCCCCTTTAATCCTCGCCAGCATTTTCGGAATTCATATTTCACCTGCAAAGGCGGGTTTGTGTTCCGAGCATCGGGAAAGGATATGCTTGTAAGTAAGAACGATTATGTAATTTCTTATGATGATGAGACACATCGGATGACCCGTATGTCCCAAGGAGTCCCCTACCAAGGGCCATCTCCAGCTCCATGACCCGTACTCAGAATGAAACCACAAGGCGTACTATCGTCTGCTCAATTAGACGGTCAATCAATCTGGTCCCCACGTTACCCCACTTGGAGTTCCAAAATGCTTGAATCAGGCGATGTGCGGGCGAGATCTTGGCACAGATGTATGGCGAGGCGTTGAGAAGGGTCGGGCATGATTTCCGAAAGAGTAGATGCTGAAAATGCGGGGGTGACGCTAGTCTGGTTTTCCGTGTACCCCCGACCAGGACGTCGGCAGCATTAAGAAAACAAGCCAGCCAAGGGGTGAAACCACGCTACAGTCTAAAGGGGCCTAGACAAGTCGGAAAGAGGGGCTTATGGCAAGGCCAAATGCATATTGAGGCAATAGATACTTTTCTGTAGGCGGCGTGGGGCGGGGTTGTCAGGCGACTGCCGATAACATTGTATTATTTTGGGAATAGCGTTGGATCCGTTGTCGCTCCGATGAACTACAATCACGTGCTAAAGTCTGACAGCACCACGATGCCGATCCCACTGATCGAAGCCTAGCCATTTTTGGTTGCTGTTAGTGACTCACTTGCAGCCACATACAGTGTGTTGGATAGCGTACGGCACATTCAATCAAAGGGATGACTGCTCAATCGAGTGTGGATCCAGAATCTAATGATTGTATTGATCTAGGATTCCTCCGGCCCCTCTTTTCTCGAGAGGGGTTTTATGTCATCTTACGCCCCCTCTGACTAAGGTGTTGGATACGCGGTGTGTCTTTAGTAAAGATTAGGGACAGCCAGATAAATGTAGATCAATTCTTGATGATACCCGGGGGTCTGAGTAAGCTAGCCAACGCTGACCCCTCTCCTGCCGGAGAGGGGGTAACATTACCCATATCTGCGTCGCATGCGTATCCAGCTTTTCCAACCTAACTATAAGCCAACATCACCATTTCCAGCCCAATTGACTTCAAACTTGAATCACATCATATTCAAGCCTTATTTTCATAACATGCCGATTTTCAGCTTGATTCTATGGCGCTGCGGCTCGTACTGCCTGTGTCTACATGGCTAGTGAGTACATCACACAGACAATTTAAGGTAGCCTGCACTACTGTCTATTGAAGAAACAGCTTTTCTTGAACCAGCCATATCAAATGACATCCAATTCATCCCAAATTAGGAGCATATGTTATTTACATATTAGTTATAGCATAGTTAAAATTTTAGCCAGATCTTATGTCCCTGTCGCTTGGAATTAGCTACGACAGTGTTACTACCATAGACAACCAAAAAGGGCCCCACAAATTGACTTAGTGATGATTTTTCCACCTACGATGAAAATCACAGTTTAATAGCCAACTATAGAGTCTCTTGCTAAGAAAAATATATCATTAGAATATATACAAATTTCTCTTTCTTCTGATATTAGATATGGTTATGTTTAATAAGAATTGAAACCTAGGGACTCAAATTGCTATCAAAACCAGCCAAATTATGCCAAGTGTACGTACTATACATACAAATAGTGTCTCCGCAATGTCATTTAGTGCCAACTTTACAATCTAATGACAACACCAAACCAGGCGCAAATTCAACCAAATTAAGATATGTATTGAATTAGACCTCTAGCTACATAATTATATTTTTCTTAATTAAATTAGCCCACGTTGTGATGTTCAAATGTGCTAGTAAGGCTGGAAAAGCTGGATACGCATGCGACGCAGATACGAGTAATGTTACCCCCTCTCCGGCAGGAGAGGGGCAGCCAAAGCTACGCGAAGTCTGCTTAGTCAAGCCCCCGGGTATGTTTGGTTGTTCTTGTTCTTGTTCTCGTTGACTCTCGTCTCCATTTTCCTCTAGAGCGTGGTTTTATCATCATCTTCAGTCATAGATGCAGATATCCCGGTATTCTGATACCTGACTAACCTCCTTGATGCATTACCCAGCCACAATCTAACATAAGGTCAGGATATCGATCTATCAGAGGTTTCGTAATACAGGGCCACAATCCAACAGCCACCAAAGACAACTCTCCCCTGTAAAAAGTTTTCCTTCTCCGCAACTGTTAGCAGTTTGCTAGTGGAGGGGTATTTTTCAGACACCCGACCACGCTTTTGCCCTCAAGGCCCCATCGAGGCCTTAACAGGCACAGAGAAGATGTTGTCACAGGCTGAGGCCTTGTAGGTGGGCCCGGGCTGCGCCGGGCCCTGCGAAACAATTGCGACCCCGAGGCCATCTCGCTACGCTTAAAATGCTACGATCATGAAGCCACCTCGCGTACCTTTTGGGATCAGGCAATAGGATGATCATTTTGTTGGTGAGGGGTGCACTTCAGTGCAAAGACCCCAGGCCGGACAGGAACGCTTACCCTAGAGGTTGGAAAGTGAGGATTGAAATGGAGATTATTCGCGTCAGGGAAGAGGGAACAAAAGAAGGGAAAAAGGAACTGTTGCGAGGTCACGTTGCTAGCATGTCACTGTCGGGGACAAGGGCATGGTTTGGTACAAGCTAATTGAACAGCGTAAAGAACAGCTGGGGGGGGGAATCTCTGCCCTTAAATACGGTGCGTACGTTCCCAACGTTTCTCCGGGCAACCTCATTCCTTTCATCAGTCGGTTGCTAGGGCCGGCTTGTTACGAATGTGATGTCCTGTATCGTGACACCCGTCACGTAACGTTGTGACTTGCTCGCAGCAACAGTAACAGCCTGATCAAATGCCAGGCAATAAAGGATAGTCAAAGAAAGGGTCTCAAAAGAAGGAGCTGCTGCGACAGCTTGGTCAGTCAAAATAAGGGGCAAAAGAAGGCATGTCAATTCAATGAAAGGCAAAAACGTGCATGTCAAAATTAAATCAAAGGAAAAAAGCATGTCCTCCAACTGACGGGGCAGGCGGCCGCTTTAAGTAGGCAGCCCGACTGACCCGTGATCCTACTGTCATTATACTCCGGAAGTCCAAAATCACCAACACATCATAAGAGTCTCAGACTACAGAGAATTAGACCTTGCGAGCCCTAAGCCAAGCAACCCCTACAGTAGCCTAAGGTAACGGATATGTGTCACCTGTAAATATCCAGTCTAGATCAGTGCTGATGTCGATGTCAACCGGACTAGTCGGGGCAGGAAAGCCATGGACCGGCCATGGCGGCGACATATCCTGGTAATCCTGGCCCCTCGTGCGGCTCTCATCGATGGACGACCGCGTGCGCTTCCTCGATAATTGGTAGTCCTGCGAGTCACTTGGCGTTGACCGACGACCCCGGGCAGACCGACCACGGAGTTCCCATTGCCGCTGCAACAAGACGAGGAAATCCTTCGCTCGCTTTGAGCTTTCCCACGTGTTGCCAAATTCGTCAAGAGCCCTAAAGCAGGCGCTCAAATGGAGGCCAACGTCGGTGTTGGAGGAACTCTTGAAGTTAGTGACGTTGGCAAATATCAGGAGCAGGGCCGCCGAGCAGGCAATTCCGACACCCTGGATATTCATTCGTCGCAGAGCATAACGGATTTCGTAGATCTGAAGAAGCTTTGCGATGGCGTAGGCGGACTCGACACACATCATTCGGGCGTGTGATGAGCCTGGGCCTTGAGGAGGGTTGGGTTGGGTGTGGGTTCTTGACATCCAGGGTCGGTGGGCGTGGATGATGTTTTGGTGGTATTGCATGCTGGCAATGCGTCAGTGTGAGTTGAGAACATAGAGTCGGAATACTTACTGTAATAGGATAACATGCGGTAAGTATTGGGTCTCGCGATCATCTAGATCAATCTGCAAGACCGAAGGTAGATTCGCCCGCCAGTTAAGTAACGCCTCGACGGTGATAACGTTCATTTCCTGCAGCGAGCTTGAGGGAATCCTGAGACTTCCATATCTACGATTCCGTTAGCCATCGCGCAACATCTTTGAAGAACGAACGGACATGCCTACAGGGCGTATCCTAGCGGAGCCATAATCTCGCCCAGAAGAACTCGCTGGCGGTGTAATTCGTTCGTGTAATCAGGCAAAGGAGTGTGCTCTTGAAATGATCGCGGTGATGTGTACGGGATCCATTGGCCCACGGACTCAGGTCTTGTGTCTCCGCAGGGCTTGGTAACAGTCACATCTTCCATGTTGATTCGGAATAGGCGTCCGAGATAGAAGCTCCACATGCTAATCTCTTGTTAGTAGATAAAGGCTGGATGTGGAAGATGACTTACTGATCGACAGTTTATGCGCCCCAAAAGACATCCCGCCGCAAGTCGGCCTCAGCTTGGCTGATGGACTTCTTCAATACATGGCGGGGTAAGTCGACATGGAGTGCCAGATCAAATGCCAAGCGCATAGCCATTCCTTCGTATCGTTAGACTTGATGCCTCTCAGTGCATGTGGAGGGTACCTACCGCTGTAAAGCCAACCTCGGGCGTCCCTCTTGCACCCAATATCGTGGCTGCTGAGAACAACCATCGCCTGCACTGTGGCAACGCAAGGGCAATCGAACTCGATCTCAAGCAACGCCTTTGCTCTGTCCGCAAAGGTCACAAAGGTGGGATGATGGTGAGTCTCAAAGGCCGCACCCAAAGAGCATCTAAATAAAATGTTAGCGGCGTCTCTTCGAGAGATACCTGGCCCTCTAGTAGGTCGAGCACTGATATTGCGTTTTGTAGGGCCTCTGAGTAGTACGGCGTGTCCTCTTCACGCTCTATCCAACTAGCCTTTGAAGCTTCGAACATGGCGCGGTTCACGACATGGAATGCTGGGTCTTGCCACGTGAAGTAGAGGTTGACCAGGTGATCCTCCAGCTCGAACGGCACTGGTTTACCCATGCTAAGACGGTCCAGGTATTCTTGGCCGTCATTCCGAATGGTCCGGTGGACGGTCATATTATCCGGTTGAGGCATATCCACGAGATTGAAGTTAGATGTAGGGCCGTAGTAGCGAACCTGTCCTCCTGGACCTATCTGTAATGATCCGATTCGCTCCGAGAGCTGGTCGACGAGCGCCTCGGTACTCTCAGTGTCGCTCACGCCGTCCTCAGGATTCATCGGTCCGCTGGGCAGACGAATGATGTCCCTCATATCGTCCGAGCCTGTCGTCGGAAAGTTTAGCATGTTCCCAAAGGTGCCTGCATCGAGAGGGAATGCTGGTTGGAAGCCCAGCACAGGGTCTTCTGGGTTGTTCCAGGTCCAATTTGGAGGAGGGATGGTGGCTGCAATGTCATCTTCGGGAGTCGGCTGCCCAACTACCTGCAGATCTTCTGATACAGGAGCGTTAATTGATCGACGCTTCGATGCTTTGTCAGTAGAAGAAGGCATCTTTTCGGTCAGGTTGTCCCGTGTCGCGAGGTTTGCTGTCGCGAGGGGTAGCGATGCTGTTGCGGTCTCGCCATTCTGCTCCTGGTTCGCTGGTGAAGGCTCAACTTCGTTATTCTGGCCCGGGGATTGATTCGGCGAAGCAGTGGCGTTTGATTGGGCTTTCCCTGATGCGTCTTTATTGGTGTATGTATGAGTGAGCTTGAGATGGCCCAGCACTTTGACGAGCGCCACTTGCTCATCCTCGGACATGGGGGGAGGCTGGAGAGAGTTGTCATTGATGAAGTTGCAGAGCTGCTCAATGCGGCCTGAAAGCAGCTCAATGGCAACCCGCAGCGAGAGTCTGGGGCTCATTGTCAGTCGTGCGATCACTGCAGATGGTCCTCGGGTAGACAGGGATCACATACTTCCTCTTGTCGTCGCCGGCTTGGTAGCGACACTCTTTGCCCTTGTTCTTGCAATTCGAGCAGACGGGAGATACGCCGTCGCACTGCGAGATAAAATCACACTCAAGGTTAGATGATATGACCTCCATGTTTGAGGATTTGCAGATGCAACGTTCGCCACATACCTTGACCTTGCTCTCCCGACACGACACGCATGCTGTGGTGACGTGCTTCCTCCGCGACGTCCCCGAGTTAGATGACGGCATGATAGATGCCACTATTTTTGCTCCTGTTTTTGCCAGTCCAAGTCAACGCAACGCAAAGTCCAGCTGTTCGCTGTAGGGCCAGATGGTTGACGATGTGAGACCTAACTTGGAGAGTGGAGAGATTCCAGGTTGAAGATTGGGCGCTGCTCTCCGCAGTCCAGGAATACATGGAGCACGGGGTGACAGGACCAGGGCGATATTGTGGGGAACCGGCGTACGGGGAAATTGGAGAGCCATCGTGACTTGTGTACGGGAGGTCTCGTGAGTAGACTCAATTCTTCAGAGGGTTGACATTGAGAGGTTTTCGTTTGGTCAAGACTCAGCCATTCATCCGTCCCTCGAGTTTCTCATCACGATATCGCGGACTAATGTCTTTCACAATTACACATCGACCCAAACAGGGACAGGTTTTCGCCTCCTCCGACTGCAGTTCTATTCATATCTAGCTAACCATTATGAATGCAGCCATCCAGTCTCAACTCTCGAAGCGATCACCGGACAGCCGTGCGACTTAGAATAATGGAACAGGTCCGACCTCGGGGTTGATTCGTTAGTCGAGTCCACGTCCAACAATACTAGCAAGGGGGACCGTGTTGATCAAGCAAGGATACCAACAAAAATACAAGAACGAAGCACGACTTTTAATCCTTAATCAAGTCGTTTGAGGGATTTAGAACTAGATTTCAAACCAGGCAGCGAAAAGCTTCTTCAATCCTTGGCTCTCTGTACGAGCAGCTTTTGATTATTTACGAAACTATGATTTACGCTCTCATAGAAGTCTACCAGCGTGAATACCGCCAGTGATCAAAATATCGTCAGACGTGTGGTAAGCACTAGCGTTCGACAAGAGATAGACGACAGGAACCTTGAGATCGGTTCGATCTCCCATCCTCCGCATAGGCGGCTCGTTGTTCATAATATCCCCGAGATGCGGCATTCGCTTGCACAGGTCTAGCGTCATATCGGTCGTCATGTATCTGAAATCCCACGTGTTAGCGCTCGAGCCTGAGCCGTAGATCAGGAAATATGATGTCTGGACTTACCCAGGAGAGATACTGTTGACTCGAATCCCCTTGCCGGCCAGCTCCACGCCGAGAGCCTTGGCCAAAGAAACAACTGCTCCCTTACTGGAACAATAGTCGCTAGTATTCTGTCCCTTGCTGGCAACGTGCGCGGCAATGGACGCGATCAACACAATGGAGCCACCGCGAGGGTTGAAGTCAGTAGGTTCCTGCTTGTCCATCTGAATCGCGGCCAATTGCGCGGCGTAATACGTTCCCAGGACGTTAATGTTCATGCAGCGGGCAACAGATTCGGGGTCACGCTCTAGAAAGGGCTCGTCAGGGCAGATCCCTGCGGCGGTGATCCTATCGATAATTAGCGACACAAGTTATTGCGCAGATATCGAGGGGACTCACAAGCCATCAATGCGCCCAAAGTCTCTCACGATCTCAGCAAAGGTCGCCTTGAGGACATCGTATTTGGTCACATCCGTTCTATGATTCAAACACCCGTTAGTCTGCGACTGCCATGGCCACCAAATCCGCATTTGTTATCCAACATACCGGTAGAACTCGAACTTAACGTCAAAATCCTTCTGGATCTGATAGAAATGTTCATGCGGCTTCTCCGCAGCGTCGATGATGGCGACGTTGCCACCAACCTCAGCCACAGCTAGGGCAAAAGCCAGGCCCAGACCGCGAGCACCTCCAGTAATGACTACTGTGCGGCCCTTCAGAGACAAAAGGTCTTGCACGGAGTGCTGGAGGTAGCGGTCGGGATTTTGCTTGGGGGTAGCCATTTTGAGGTGGGTCAAGGGAGCCTTGTTAGAAGGGTGTCGAGAAGTGGCAGGGTGATTAAAGACGCAAGGATATTACAATCGCGAAAGAAGTCCAAAACATGGCCGAGTATTAACCTAATGCCAGCAGCATACCTGAGGGACTGCAAGGCCGATTCGGAGCCCATCTTCAGAGTCCCACTACCCCGGATTTTGCAATCCGAAGGGTGGGGCCGGGGTCTCCGGAAATCCTTGCCGGCACTGGAAGAAGCCATGACAGCCTTTGGCACGCGGGGAAGTGATCATGGAGATGGAAGTTGCGATGACGGTTCTCGGAAGTTGCGTCTACGTCAGTGTCGGGCTGAAATAGGCTTCGCGAAATCTCCTAGATCAGACCAACACCTCACAGTTTAGCCATGAAGCTCGCCGTCTTCCTCGTGGGCGCTTTCGCCAGGGTTGTTGCGGCTGGGAAATGCTCCTGTCCGCGATGCAAAGATTGCCCGCAGATCTACGTCGAATGCTGCAGGGTATATTGTCGTCTCTCCCAAGGTAAATCACTTGGCGCGAAAGGGCTACGACTGGACTTGTGAAGCCAATTCTGGTCGCTTGCCAGACGGTCTCTCCAATGACGACTTCGACCTCAGTCTCTGCAGGGTTGACATCACCGTCGGCCCAACTAACGCCAGTGATTAGAGACGGGACCGCACGACCAAGACCAACTGCCGGTACCGGGTCGAGCAGGTCCAGCCGGGGCCGGGGGCCGTCGAGGAGCACACGGTCGAGGCGGTGCGGCGGCTCGGGGCCACGATGGCGGGCCGGCAGAAGGGGGTGGTGTACTGCCGATCCAAGGCGCAGTCCGAGGCGATGGCCGAGAAGATCGACCACTACCACAGCGGCATGAGCGAGGGCGAGCGGCGGCGGCGGGTGCGGACGGCGTGGGCCGAGGGTCAGGGGCACGGGCACAGGTGGATCACGGCGACGACGGGGCCCGGCACGGGCATCGACATCGCCGGCATCGTAGCGGTGGTCCACATGGAGCAGCCGTACGGACTGGTGGACTTTGTGCAGCAGACGGGCCGGGGCGGGCGGCGGGCGGGCGAGGTGGTCGAGTCCGTCATCATCCACGACGGCCGGCCCGGGTGGAGGGACCTGCACCACAGCTTCGTGGACGACACGAACCGGGCGCAGATGGAGACGTTCGTGGCCACGCCGGGCTGTGTCGGGCGGTGCTCGCGGCATTCATGGACGGCGTCGCGGGCGAGACGTGCATGGGGCTCGTCGGCGTCTAGCTGTGCGATCGATGCAGCAGCGTACAGGGGCAGGGCAGCAGGAGCAGGAGTAGCAGCGATAGCAACAGCAACGGCGCGGCTGTAGACCCCGTGCCAGGGATCAGCTGGACGGCACACGGCAAGGATGAGGGCATGCGACTTCGTATGCTGCTGCGGTGGCTGGACGAAGTTGCCGACGAGTGTCCCGTATGCCACGTCCGGCGGCATTACCGGGGGCTAGAGCACGGCGCAGTGCCTAACTAGCCACGACATCAAGATAAGACACATTGGTGCTACGATGTAGCGCGAGAGCTATAAGCAGGTACGACGGAAGATCACGTTCGGACCGCTTTCATGCTGTTTCCAGTGCAAGCTGCCGCTCGACTGGTGCGAGAAGACACGGGAAGGCATAGCAGAAGAAGCAGGGCTAGGCAAGGACCGGTGTGCATATATGGACAAGGTACTGCCAGTGGTGCTCATGGGGCTACAGAGCTGGCGGGTTCGACGGCTAGCCATAGTGATTTGAGAACCTTCCCTTTGGGAATAAAGCCATTCTCGCTGGGGATCGCGTCGACCTTAAGCGGAAAGCCGCCGAGCAAGGAGGAGACCATCGCCTTTCTTAAGGCAAGAGCTGCATGTGGCCTATTCCTCGTCGTGTAGAAAAGGCCACTGACCTACCTGACTGCCCCCTATTATTTTTTCGCTCTTACTGCATGATGCAATGCGCCTTCCTTCTCAGCTCATTCGTACCCCGTACGACAGTCGTCCACGACTGGACGCGATCAGCGGTGCTTATAGTTTCGTGGACGGCAAGACGTCAGGGGCAGTTGGCTCGAGTCTTGTAGCGCTTGGGAATGCTCGGCGGTCTCCTTTGATATTTTATCTGTCGATAGAAGGTAGCGCATAAGGTTCTCGTTCTCTTATCTCATAACACCGCCGTTCCTTGGAGCTCGACAAGGCGAGGTATACAACTCACGGAGGAACATGGTCGGCCGCCGACTCCGTGAACCACGGTTCGCCGAAGAATTCGTGCTCATTGGACGAAGGATCGTGAAGAACAGGGTCCTCTTGCTCGCTGGCAACGTTTCGGTTAACGCACGATCGCGGGGGAATCGTGTCAGACATTGCGTCTTCGATGGAACGGGAAGTCGAAGGCTTACGAGGGCAGTTGCGGAACGGTTCGTTATTTACTGCATGAAGTGGAAGAAAACGATGTGTAATCTTGTAGAATTGTAGCTGAATAGCTGTAGCTAAAAAGCGTGATCGGAACGGGGTAGGAAGCAGTGGAAGCCAAATGGGAATCTTGCGGGAGGGCAAGCGGTTCGTTTTATAGAGGGGACGCTGCTGCCCGAGGACGCGTCTAAGCAGCAGGACGACGCGGTCGGCCATTGCCAAGAGTCTACCGCTTCAAGATCCGGATGGCCATAGTGAACCCAAGTGGGACGCACGACGTAGACGCGATCGGGATTTGGCAACTCCCAGGGCTTCGATTCAAAGTCAACACGTGGCATGATGGCGATACGATGAGTAACTGGTTATGGGCCTGTAAATTATTGTTGTGATGTTAGATTGTTTACTCGGTCCATGGGTTATTTATAATTGTATGGGCTAAAACTTATGGCAAAATAACATTTCCCCCGCATTTCCGCTGGGGCCGGTGCTAGTCGAAATTTGCCTTTCTTATCTTAACGGGCTGAAGGAGTGAACCGATGATTCCTATGCTGTCCACCTATCGGATAAGTAGGAAGCTTCTAAAGAGGGGACTATTACTTCAAGCTCCGGTGTGCTATTGTCATGTAAAAATATAGTAATTTAACAGAGTTCGACCTAGCAGAATTTGCCAAAGCCTTTTGGGACTACCTAGAGGCAAAGCACTCAATTTATCATGATTCTGGTTTGACCACTGAGACTTCCACTCCCCCAGATAGTGTATGTGTTATAAGAAGCACGAAAATAAGTTACAGGACCCATAGATAAGATGTGCTGAAATGATGGCATTCCTACGAACAGGGTGTCTGCTACATTTCGGAAATGACGGCGTTACTACGAACAGGGTGTCTGCTAAATTTCTGAAATAATAGTGTTGGCTCGATGTTGCAGGATGCTGCTTTCTAACAACGGTGTTCTGGGACACGGCGTGCCCGCAATCTCGCCCTTGTCCCCCACATCTCTATGCCCCGCTACCGTTCTGGCGCCCGACCCACCAAATTCTGGTACCTCACTGGAGGTTATCCACAATAGCCACCCCTAACGATAATGCTCAACATCCAAGAACCCAACACTGGGTGAACAGCAAAGTCTCATTGCCACCCTTCAACTGCCACTCTAACCCGAGGTGGCAGAGCAACCCTCAGCTGCTAACATGCCGTTCAAGTACCCAAAACCCCATTCTAGACAGGTTGAGAGTGCTGTAACTCGCGGGGTAGCCTGTCGGTCGTACGGCGTTTGTTCATTCGACGATATCGACCTCCGTTCGATGACTTTAGGTGGTGCTGCTGAAATGCTGGAGCTAGGTCAGCGCGGATGCGAGGATTAGTTTGATGGCATTGGATATTGCAAGAATTTTATAGATGCAATATGCAATCTAATTCTGTATGAACGCCGTTCAAACAAATTGTCAGACAATTGGCCCCACAGGGATCATTGATGGCACCAGTCAATTGATGAGAATTATCTAAAGAACAAAAGAAATTGAACAGCCCATGTGTTCAAGCACAGCTATTTAAGCTCATGTCGTTAGGATTGGAGTCCTTGATGCGACAAGCCGGATGTGAAACCGGATACACGACCCCAAGGTACGGGCCGCGTTTCATATCCGGTCGTACGGCTCTCTAAAGCGCAGTGGAACCTGGTGGTGACTATGTGACACTACAGTACAAGCCCGGACCCCGGGCGCGATGTCCGAGGGTACTCCGTGCGTCGGCTCCTGGCACCATCGCTGCGCTTGCGCTTGGCCCCAGTCGTTCGAGAGTTGGAACTTGGAGGAGGCCTAATTTTGCCCCTACCGGCTCGAAGAACTCACTCTGCCGGCCGTGGGTGCCGCTGTACCAAGCCCGGACCTGGCAGTAAACTCGGGACCCTGGGCCGCCTCCGTTTTCGCTGCCATCCATCCCCCTCTCATATTGAAGCAGTGTCATTGCTCCTTAGACATGGGACATTGGGCCAGGGCGACAATGGCTCACCTCGCGACAGAGGCAGCGCAGCGCAGCGTCTCACTGTCACCACGCACTTCACACCTCATACCTCGAGCCTTGCACCCCACCCTCCCCTTCCTTGACATCATGCTTTTAAGTGTCCGTATGGCCTTGGTATAGCCTACCTCGAGCTTACTTCTCCCTGTCTCTGATATAAACCCCTCCTCTTCCTTCAACTTCCTTCAACGGCATAGGTCTGCCTCTTATAAACGCCGCCGCCTCACACCACGAGGACACTTTCACGTATGCCGAATTCCCCTTCGCTGCCCATTTCATTTACTCTTCCGACACGAGGCATGCCATCACAATAGCCCTTTCTATTCTCCATAAATTCCCAACCCTCTTGTATCCACGGCCTTGTCGCTCTGCCTCTGCTTGTCCCCTACTGCAGACATCCTCGAGGCAGCACAGCGCACCGCTCCTACAACCTAAGCATTTGGTGGGCTTGCCCATTCCGGAAAGTGGCCAGCTACAACACCATTCCCAGTCTAACAAATACCTATGTCAGTCGCTTCCAGCAACCATGTGCGACTTCGCGAAAAATTACTACATTTACACGTCCTGCGTGGATCCCGGGACTCACTTCTGCAAGACCTCCACTGATGGAAACCGAAAACAATCCTGCCCCAA
>VYKG01000565.1:0-28258 GCA_011426275.1 Dactylonectria torresensis | reverse complement strand
CTGTGTGAAGGGATTATTGAGGTCATCCTGAATGATTTGACTCCATAGTTTGAGAGCTTCTAGCTTAATATCGATGCTGTCTTCGCGGGCGAGCTCAACGGGCCTAATATTGGCTGTTTCGCATATTTTAGGGTTTGCTTTGATCACAGTTGAAATACCCAGGATCGCGCTATCGTAATTGGTAGTTTCGAATCGAGAATCGGCGGCGGCTGTAATGGTTCCGCCGGTTGAGTAGACCGTGATATTGGGCAATTCTGCGTTAAAGCAGATGAAAGCAGATTCAGGGTGATAGTATGCTTGCTGAGCGACTTCGGACGAGAACCATTCCGGGCTTGATAAGGCTGGTATCCAGTTCCAGAGTTGTCCAGCGGCCGGCGGCGCCAGTGGGATGGACGCCAGCGCAATGGACAGCAGGAGGGAGGACATTGCATTCAGAGGTTGGAACATATTCGCGTCGCTCGGGCAGGAGATGGACAGTGACACACTTAATTCTTGAGAAACAGTGGGAAGAGGATTGTCTCAAGGAACCATCGCTCGTTTTTTTAGAGGGAAAGATACCGCAGCCCGCCGGGCTACCATGTAGTTGGGGATGACAGGCATTGGTTTCAACAATTTACCCTTGTTTTTTCCCGAGGCCGACGTAAGCAGCCAACGCTACCCCGTACTGTGTATATGCAAGAGTTGCATTTGAATCACTTGTGCGGGGGAGAGATAGCAGGCACGTGGCAAGTCCATCGCCCACTCGAAAGATGTCTCGCTATATGCCACCATTCGAAACCATTCAGGGCAGCAGAGGTGGTCACGATTGCCAAACCTAGCCCTAGCCCTACCGATTTATCAACCCAGCGTGCATGGCGACCTATCTCTATGCTCTCTTGTCTCGGCAAGGGGCTTGACCAGCTAGTTGCGTGCCGCCTCGCATTGGCAGCTAACCAGTACGGAGTCCTTCAACCCACAGAAAGTCGAGACGCTCCCCAGGAGGTCGACGACAAACCTCGTGGCTACTCTGATTCACGACATCTGGGAAGCATTTGCTCACAAGAAGGTGGCCATCCTCGTCATGATGGATATCCAAGACGCATTCGATACTGTTATGTGCAACACACTAATTCCGCCCCTGCGCGAGCAAGGCCAGACCAAGCATCTCAATCAGCCCATCGGGCGAGATGCTTAGTCTTGGTTGGGTATTGTATCTGCGATCGTTCTGCCTGTATTCGGTACCAAGACACAACCACTCTCTTCTATCCTCCTCAATGCGGTCTTCCCCAAGGGCCACCAACATCACCGATGCTTTTCCTACTGTACACTGACCCCATATACCACCTACCATCTACGAGGACCTATCAACACGAAACACGGTCCGATCCCCAGTGCTGTGTGAGGCGCTGTTAGGGCATGCGTTGAGCCATTCCGCTCTAGGCACTGAAGCATGGCACCTAGGCGCAACTTGACCACGTCGGAGCCAACTCTCCAAATATCGGCATCAAGCACTCGACACCTCCCGCAGAGAATAGGCAAGGCCATAAACTAATCCATGCAAGCCATTCAGCCGGAGGACGACTCCCATCGCCGCCCTTCATCGGAGAGCAGGTTCGCGGCCTGTCTTCGATGGACCATCTGATAGAGTCCCGCGCCTACATTTTCGGCCATCTCGTGTCTTCAGATCTATCTCCCAAGTCTCTGTCTCATCAGGATTGAAGATACCGACAACACCTTAGGCAAAACGTCTCACCAAGCCTCTACCGTAACCCAGGATCGGCCACATGGGTACTCTCGTGTATTCGAACTGAAGCACGGCAACCGCCGCGTCGTCACCACCAACTAACACGTTGAAAGGATTGAGAAACTTGTCTATGAGTGTTTGTTCATGTAAGAGGCATAGACGGTGAACTCCGAAGTGTCTGTGTCGTGCGTGGGTATTTGTAGTTAGGCGAAGGGGATTGCCCTCCTTTAGAGACATTCACGACAGTTCTACGCATTGAAGGCATTCTTCTGTCTCTTCTGTGTATGTCGGGAACCGTTCCTAACACTGTCAGTGAATGCCGACTGCTAAGGGAATAGAACATACTTTCTTTGTTTGGTGACGCATTCTCTCTCGTCATCTTGGTAATTGGAGCAGCCTCTATTGCCATTCACCGAAACATCGCATTTGACTTTACGTGCCCTACAACTTAAGCACGCCTGAGGCATCCTAGACCGCTTTTTCTTTTGAGGAGCGAGGAGTAGCTTAGTAGCAGTTTGAGAAGGAAAGTTTCCTTCACTCTCGTCACTCTTTGTAGAAGGTGCCTTGTCGCTCTGCACAAATTGGGCAATAGATTGCCCCTGGCCGCGTGTCTCGGAAACCTTATTTTCACAGTATCCGTAACCGGCTTCGGAGCAGTCTGCAGAGGGGTTGAGCGAACATGATAGTGGAGGAGTCTGCAAAACCAATCAGCAACGAGGGCCTCTAGGGCCACGGGGGCAAGGTAGCTGGCGTAACTCACTTGAGGGTTGAACTGGAGACCAAAGGGGCCAGGAGCATCGAGTTCCATGCTGGGTATGAAGCCATACGGCATGGAAGAGTTCAGGCCGTCATCACTAAGGTACGACTCCCTCTTGACAGCATCGCTAAAGTGTGTGATAGAAGCAAGTGTTGCTGGGACAGCAGAGGCAGTAAGATAGTTGGGATAGCTCTCGGCAGTAGGCATGGCTGTGTAGGGCTGCGCAGTGCCGTATAGGTGGAGCAGGATGTCATCGGGATGGTAGGTCGGAGAGGAGAAGAGAGGAGGGGTGTGGGAGCGTTCCCAGCCATCATAAGAGTTGGCAGATTGCCCTTGGCCGTGTGTCTCGGAAATACCATGAGGCTTCTCTCCAAGCGAATCATCGATCATCGAGCCAAGCCCTTCGTCTTGAGCCTCTGAACATGTGGGGGGTGGTGAGGAGTGTGCGTCTTGCACCACATTCACACCCAGAAGCTTGTTAACTTGCGGCTGTGCCGGGATTTTCTCAACACGATATCCCGGTTGGTATCCCCCAGGTTTAGTTACCATGCGTGCTGTATCTTGGCCACCACTAATGGGTTTGAGGAAGTGTGAAGTGGCGTGGTCCTTGTGGACTCGCTTCATGTGGTCCCGGAGGTTCCATTGGCGAGGGAATCCATTTCCAGGTACGGCACGCTCACAGCCATCATAGACGCAAAGGAAAGGCATCTCGCCATGGCCGTGGAGACCGTGGGCCTCACGCTCGTGGCGGAGGAGGCAGGCGTGAGAAGAAATTTTAACATTTTGGCAGGACTCGGCTTGCAGCGATAAGGCTTCAGGTGAGAGTCAACGATTTTGCTGGGCCAGTTAGGAATCGCGTGGGTTGGTGGTAAAGGGTCGTCTCACTCGTATTCGCACTTGAGCTTCTGGGGTTTGTGTTTGCAGCCCTGTGTACCCTCCCAGGGGCAGTGGTACAGCCCGTCCTCGGAAGGAACGGCCTCATACCAGGCGTCGTTCCTGAAGGATTGGGGGGTGGTAGCCTCCCTCGGTAGAATAGCGCTGACGTTGGCTTCATTAGATATATAGGGCCCTCAGTCATTGCAATCAGGCCATGCATACCTCGGTGGTTGGCACAGAGTGTCGCGGGTAGGGCTCGAGGTAGTGGACGGCACACTATCATCGGTGGTAGAAGAATGCCAAGAATCATCGTTCTGGAGCGGGCGCAGGCCAATGACATCCATAGTGCCGGCTTGTGCATTCCAGAACATGGTAATGAAGAGCTGCTTAGACTGCGCATGAAATACGCTGACAGAGCTTGTCATGTGCCTATAGGCATGATAGAGGAATATAGCGAGAGCCGGGCTAGCTACTGGTGAGCCACCAGCGAGAGCCTATAAATAAGGAGGCCAGACCCTGGGATAGAGAGCCTCCGTAATCAAATTATAACGATTACGACCCCTACCTGCGATGATCATTGAGAAGATTGAGCTGCGTCCCTCACTCACCCGGGTGGCTCCTTACCGAGCCAGGTTGCTTGCCACCGCGACAAAGCAACATGCAGGCATCCGTTTCGTTTCACTCATCGAACCGTGACGAGGGCTGAGAGATACGCTGGGTGAGATGGGTCTGTTGTTCCCACAGCGACTAATTAGCACGGGGTCTGCCCGCCTGGAAGATGACTCGTATCCCTGCCCTCCATCAGAGAGCAGGTTCGGGACCTGTATTCGACGAACTAATGAGTCCCTCGCGCCCTGCACACGGCCGACCCTTGCCCTGTCTGTTGTTGCAAGCTCTTTGTCCGATGCGGCCCCCGGGGATGCTGGGGGCCCGGACCGGCCTGGACATGCTGCGAGGCCTTTCTGATCAAAAAGGTCACCCTCACCCCGGTCGTCTGGCTGTGGTCAATGCTCAGGCAGGGAAAATCAGGCTCTGGCGATGTGCATCACACCCCTGCATGGTGTGGTGCTCTCTGCACTGTGTAGATCACCATCGCAGGGGGCTCGCTTCATCTCCCGCTGGCTCCGTGCGCGTCCTACTCCGTAGTAGTGATCTGTCAGGTACCCTTGAACCACGAGGGTCATTGCACCCTGTCAAGGTATGGCGCATCGGATACGATGCTAGCCTTGCCCAATCGAAAGTCCCACTGCAACTCTCCTTCAAATGCCTGGTCAAACCACGGGGGCCAACAAAGCCGGGGCACAGAGAGGGGGTGGGCCACGCCTTGAGCTAACTGTGTGACCAACACTGCGCAGGTAGGGTACTCGTGGGGTTCTGTATTTTGGCTACCCCCGTGGTCGCGTCCGCTCCCACAGCCCTCACAGGAACTGGCCGAGATACAGGCCACTACAAGTCGTGGACGCATCTTTCTTGGAGTTGGTCGGTTGCGGGCCCCTGCAGTACAATCTGAGCACTGTATTGGTAGGGGTCGCGTGTAGCCCCCATCACTGCGTCGCACGAAGGAGACGCGTCGCCACTCGCCCAATCCAATGCTGGCGAGACTCGCTTTGTCTGGCGCTTTCTTTGGGGTTGTGCATGTCTTGCTATGTTGGGCAAAGTTGGATGCATCTCGATGGAGTTGGAGCTTGCTAACTGGTCTGACATCTCACATTGGGGTCCGTGTGGTGGACAAGATGTTGAACCGCCCACGCGTTTCAGTGAAGTGCCCTCAACTCGCCGCCATGCAGATGATGTTACCGGAGGCTCCCTCGACATCCTTTGGATCCGGGGCTCGAGGCGGCGGCGGACAGGGTGCTCAACAGCCATCCCAGGCCTGAGAGGACTAAGAGTGCTTTCCCGGGTGCTCAGTTCATCTTATCAACTAGGTAGAGATAGGAATAGACAAGATCGCGGATGATGCCTGCTTGAAGCGGGCTTTCCTGGTTGATTCCTGATTGACTTTCCTAACCGACTTTGACTTCGCCATTACAGCCTTAGAAGGAGCTTCGGGGGCAAGGAAGACACGCACGAGGGCATCCGTGCAATATGTGGCATCCATCAGGCTTGGTAACGGCGAGAAGCTAGCGCTGTGGTGTGTGGATACAGTCTCCGAGGACATGTCAAGCCCGAATATTATCTCAAGGATCCTCTTTTTCTTTCTTTTCTCTAGCCACAGCGTCTCATAGTTAAGATTGGCTCCGATCCAGCTTCCGGGAGGCTTTAGCAGCGACAGAGCCTGGCATAGTGCTAGGCCGATGCTGCAGCGCCAAAATGGGGTCACCCAGAGGGTGCTTTCGGACGTTGCCTCCGAGTTATGACCTTCCATACGCACCCTCTTGTGTCAACTTTCAAGCGTGCAAATGGAGGGCTGCAACCACGGCATCACCAACCCATGATACAGAGCGAAGATAGAAGAATGGTACAAGTACGTCCGAGCAAGCCACAACTGGTGGATCGTTTTGCCTAATGGCCAAGCCAGGACTCCCATTGGTTACTGTGCAACTAGTGTATTGACACATTCTCCATATTTACCCTGCATCGGATTTGACACAACCTACCAGGTGGGGGCCATAAAACATGGCACACCAAAACACAGCTTCACACTCAGAAGGCGACATCTTCCTTTTGAAAAAAGTAAAAGAAATCCTATAAGATGAAACATGTATTCAAGACAGCATGTAGGCACTTTTTCCGCCTCGGGGAGGCTACTCTGTTGGAAATTAGTGCTGCGTGAGGTGTAAATTTGGCCATTACAGTGTTACTGTCAGATAAACTGTTACGCCAAAAACGTAGCGCCGCTACTGATGTCACAGCTTCTCTTATCGATTGAGTATATGTGCCACAATCTGACAGTTACATGGCCTTTGGTGTGCCATTTTTTCTGACCCCTGCATGCCTACCAACTAGGCTGGCACCAACACAACAAAAAACACCAAGGTCACCGTCTATTCTCTCCCTTTCCCCTCGTACAACTCCAACTCCACTATTGCATCGCATCGCATCGCATCGCATCGCATCGCACGGTTGGCAAAGTTCCCACAATGAGCCAAGTCGTAATCATTGCCAATGCTCAGCGGCCTGCTCCCGGGGACTACGTCAGGCAATTGGCCCACGACATTCACCAGATCATATCCTATCAGTATGAATATGAGCGAACCTGCGAGACCTTCCGAAGCCACTTCGGCGACGTGCTTTCCCGATTCATCCAGCTCACAAGGCACTCCAACGGCTACCAAAGCGGCCTCGACATGCTCATTCAGCTTGCTAGCAGCATCTGGATGCTCGAGAAGAGGGGACGCGAGGTCGACAGTCTCAAGACGGAACATACACAGTCGGCTAAGGAACGACTGCCCGCAGTCCACAAAGCCTTTGTTGGTGCCACCAATGACGCCCTCCTTAAGCTGTGTAAGTTGCGGCTGGCTCTGAGTCCCCAGGAGTCAACAGCGGAGAGAGATACGGCTGGAGGAGAATCCAACACAGCACCAGACTCGGATGCGGGTCCGGAGGCGAATCCAGATCCTGGCAAACACATGATAAGCAAGGCCTTGGCAACCACGACTCGTTTGAGAGAAGCACTAGATCGGTGGGGATGAAGTGAGGCGGAGTTTATAAGGATAAAACATCAAAGTCAGTAGTGCATATGTTGTGGCAATGATCAAATACCTTGCAAAGTAAAGTAAAGTACATCTAATGCGGGGCACTTAGGGAAGAAAACTACTTTCTCGACGTTTGCGACACGACCCGGACCTGCGTCCCGCTCGCCTCCTCATTCATTATGTCTTCCACCACGGACCAATACAGGTCAGGCTGGCTTCGCAAAGACTCGCGAACTTCCCCACCGCGGCTCCGCAGATCCTGCTGCATTTCGGGTTCAGCTTTCTCCATCATCCTCTTGCACAATTCAGGATCGAGGTGAAAATATTGAAGGTGGCGTCGCTCCTTGAAACATTCTGAGCTCCTCTTTCCCCCATGCCTGATATACGCCTTTCGAAACGCTTTCAAAGCGTCTTTTGTCGGTGGTCCGGCATACCCCACTGGAAATATTAGTTCTATTTTATAGACCATGACAAGAGAGTTCTTACGACGGTGGGAGACGCTTTTGGGGGTTTCCGATGGAAGAGGAGCGATCATGTACCCCAGATCCGCCCAGACCTTCATGGCGATTTTGTCATCGTTAGCTTCATCCATGCTTGTTGTTCGAAAAGAGACGAGAGAAGGTAGGGTTTCATTGAATTAGTTTCGTTCGAGTGGTGATTGTAAGCCTTTAAATATAGTCGGTAGGCTGGCTGTATGATGGTTGGGTTAGAACTGTGTGGGCACACATAGGTGCGCGATGCATTAGACTAAATTGGGGGTGCAGGCGCAGCTCATTTGGGTTACATCCGGCTACGCCCAAGTCATCACACTTTATGGCTACCACGCCTCGGTTTGAGTACCAAGCGAACAAGGTCGTTGTAGGGTTAGGTTATGGTTGGTTTTCCATGCGTTAATTTGCCTCAGCCACCAGATACCCTGTGTGCTGTTCGTGGCTAGTTGTCAACGCGCCAAATAGATACCTGGGTACTATGTACACTCCAAGTTCTAACAACGCCCTCTGGTTTGCCCTCTTGACGTGAAAATTTTGATATCTCGATTGAGCTGTAAATTCCGGCTACGTAGACACCCTTCGCGGCCCCTCCGTAGTGAATCGGGTCATTTTTCGTGCGCGAGATGGAACACGCTGTCATGCACGGCTTTTCATCATCACCGGGAGCCCTCCTGAGCATCACCGCCAAGGTAGCTGGTCGCACCACTGACACCAATCAACTCGCCCTCCGTGTCCTGGACCTGGCCTACCTGCCGAGGCTTGCCCAAGCCCCCCCGGCCACGCCGACTCCGACCGCTACTCCGTCTTCAAAGCGGTCCGCTCGCTGGGAGGGCCGGGCCACTCCATCCACCCCTTCAAAGAGACAGCGCGTCTCTGAGGGCGCCAGCGACGTTGCGGAGCCATCCTACGGGAATCCAACTTCGCAAGAAGCGACAGGAGGCCGCCTCCATCTGCCGCACCTAGCGGACAACGCAAAAGCCTCACCCAGTCCCTTATCTCCGTTGACTATAGCTGATGCTGAGGAATCCTCGATCACATTAGCCCCTTCCCCGAGTCCTGATGGTGGAACACGGCCGCATCGCAGCCGGCACCCCCCTAAGAAATATGCCGATGGAGAGTAGACAATGGTCACCGCCATGGTGTCAGGCGCCTCTACATTTGAATTTATTTCTCCCTTTCACCCCACTGTCCTGTACCTAGCCATGACTCTCGATCTTGCAAGGCGACTCTTCCAAGGTGACTCCCCTGCTCAGTCACTTTCTTCGTCTCGAGATACGCCATTCCAATGCGACCAGTGCCCCAAGAAGTTCGTGAGAAAACCAGACCTTGCACGGCACATGCGAATACACGCAAAGGGTAAGGCCATTCGAATGCGACAAGTGTCCGGAGAGGTCCGCAAGGGGAAAAAAAACTTACAAAGCACAGGCTCACACACAGGGGAATGACCAATCTTGTGCATGTGCCAAAGTTGATGACGACACTCAGAGCATGCCATATAGACGGTATGATATGCACCATGCCTATAGTGTAGTCATAATCTAGTCGGTGTTCAAGCCTCTTGTGGCGTTCATGTCTGGTACAAAATCTCAAATGCCGTGTTGCTGCATGGCTTGATTTGAATGTAGCTCGGGTTGCTGCATCCCGCATAGAACTATAAAATTCGCAGAGTTAGTATCAACCTGTCTTGGCAATCCTGGCTTCACGTGATTGGGCACGCAACTGCATCTCAACTTCGGGCATGTACCCTGCTAAATGTCACTGATTGCGGACGTTCTTGTACCCCTCACAGCTTGCTCACCTGTCTGTAGAATCTCCTATGCCTGATGGAGCTGCACTTGGCACCAGCATTTGCATTACCTGTTGAAATGAGAAGATTCGTATTTCTTAGTTCATCCTAAATGTGCAGTAAGGGAACCACTGTTTATATACAGGCACGATATCTTGTGGAAGGTTCCACCTTCTTCCACACCTTGCCACCGACTTGGTCGCCTCACACTTGTGATCTCCAACATTACCAGCTCTCCTTTCATCTTATTTGGCTTGCTGGCTACCAGTAGCGCAACAGCCGACCGTTGCCACCGTGCTCGCAATATGGAAGCCGTCACCGTCCGTCTACCCGCTCCCTTACCCGCCTCTGGCCCGCGATTATCGTATTTTCGGAGAAGACAACGGTGCGGGTGCTAGCAGTAAAGCCTTCTCCTGGCATTGAGCCTCTATCACTAGATATAACCAACTCCCCTACAGAGCCTCACCATGCCAAGCATCAGTGAGCAGCGCAAACGCGACCTCGATGTCAAGGTCTAATGAGAGAAAGACTGCAAGTAAAAGCTCGATGAATAGCGCTGTGAGGTGGAATGGACTCTGGCTTGTATGGACCAGGCGGCCTGTGAGCAAATCTCCTTGTCGACGGACGCCGCAAGGAGGAGACGTGGAAAAGGAACAGTAATGAGCAGCATTGAGGCGGAGTTGGAAGCATAGAAGTTGGCTGTCCAGAGATTGGAGGAGCATTATTGCGATGCATGAAAGGAGCGGGAGCAGTGGGAGGTTTGGAGCAACGAGTAAGACTTGATTTAATCTATTTGACCTTAAGTGTTTGATTATTACCGGTAGTTTACTGGCAGAATCTAGAGCATAGTATATAGAACCATCGCCTGGGCAATAATGAGCTCCACAGATGAATAGGATGACCAGTCCTGGCACGACGTTCACTCCACCACGAACCAAGATAGTACACTTTAGCGGGGCGACATTTGACTTTGCTGAGGAGCCCGAGAATTTGTTCATTCAGGCCATGTGCGCCTATCTGATGATGAGCCACGAAGAGCTAGGCTTCGATACATTTTCCAAGGATAGGCACTACAACTCGCTTGTCTCTGTGCCGTCAGAATTCATGGGACCTGGCGCCTCATATACCCCATTACGTTTGAGACCTCTCGCATCCAACACATTCATTCCTCCAGCTTTTGACATCTTCCTCGTATATCCCCCCAAGAGAGAGGCATAGGTCGTGGCATATCTGAGACATCACAACGTCCTTGTCCGAGAGACCTCGTGGCCTATGTGTAGTCCAATGCAGATAAACGAAGGTATAGGACTAGTGAATGTGAGCCCCAAACTTACAACCCAAGAACCGAACTTGAACATACAAGATAAATTTCAGCATGGTGGTTGTGAATCTTTGACTGAACATGAATTGGAGCCATGAAGTCCTATTGGAATTAGTAAAGCATCTTTTAGCTAGCCTAGTCAATACGTACAACTACCTTGGTGTAGCTCGAAAACTTGAAGGCTGCTTCAAGGCCCATCTTGGCATCATCAATCTTCCAGCCTTTTGCTAACAAATCTGCCACAGAAGTTCTCAGCCGCTCCACGTCTTGGACTCCATCAGAGAGCCGCAGTTGCATTAAATCTGGTGCGGCCATTCTTACCCGTCGAACTGTCGTATACAGGTGATGCTCAAACATAATCAAAAGCGGGGAAGAAGAAAACAGGTCTTTTTCAAGACGGGGCCTCGCAACCTCGTGACCTCATGACCTCATGACCTCGTGGCCTCGACCAATCAGATATCAGTGTCTACTGACGTCACAGACCTGGCCATCCACCCCAATTACCGATACCAACCAACCCTCCAACAAGCGGAGATCATTGGCGATCTTCGAGAGCCACATTGTAGCGACAACAGGTATCCAATAGTCGACTCTCTCAGTCTTTAAAATCCCCAGTGCCGCTTGCCAAGATTGCTCCCCACCCCAGCGGTCCCCCATATGAACCTGAGCATGGGCAATCGAAAGATGGATAATTGCCGTGGTAAACCCTTGCCCGCGTTTGAAGCTCGAAAGCTGCCGAATGTCTTGGAGTGCGATTCGCCACCGCTGCAGAGCTTCGTCATACCTATGCTCGTAATGGGAAATGCGAGCATTCGCCATGAGTGTACGCATATGCAGTAGCTCATCGTTAATATCCTCGATCGCTGATCCGGTGCGGGTCAGTTCATCGAGCCAGCCTCTCGCGACCTTAAACATCCCTTTCCCCAAGGCACACTCAACTGAGGCAAGTTTTAGGCGTCTCCATGACCTTCCTCTCTTACCCAGTCGTTCCATGTCACGGAGTTCCGGTCCGATCACATTGACGCTTTCGTATTCTCGTAGTTCGCAAAATACGTCCGCAAGCCTGCTGATTATCAAAGGCCTTTTCTTTGTGCAATCCAGTGACAAGCATTCCTTAAGAGATTCTCGAGCCGTCTGAAATTGACCGATAGACTGGAAGAATTTGGCAGCACAAAAGAAAATCCTATGGCTGACATCTTTTTCGAGAACTGAACTCGGGTAACGTGGTTCCCAGGAATATAATATAGTAGCAATGACCTTATCTTGACGTTGAATCATGTTTTCGAGCTGAGATAGATGAAGCCTACCAGCTAGAGCATGGTCTCTGCGACTAACTAGAGGCGGACTCGACTTAAGGTACTGGCTTATGTTGCGGTCCGATTTCGAAAGATTCCCATCCAGGCGATCGACAATACTGCGAAATAATGTGACCGAGGCTCGGAGGTATCCAGCGGTTCGCTTGCATAGCAAAGTTTCAGCCAGCTCGATGACGGTTCGGCGTGTATCCAGTTTTCCATCTTCAGCGAAGGAAAGCGTTGCTTCAATGACCTGGTCCCTGAGGTCCAATGGCACTGTTCTGGCTGTTATTAAATCTCGTAAGAGGCTCCAGATGACGGCTTTGCGCTTTGCCGGCCTAATAAGTAACTTATAAGTTCGGAACGTGCCTTCGACTAAGAAAAACATACCATCTATTGGTACTCTCAAAGGTTGGTGGGCAAGAGAAGCATACCAGCTTCAAGGCTGTTTCTGCCCACTTCTTTTCTGTTTCCGGCCGAAGCGCATTCGTACGATACCATTGAGAGGCTGACCATGAAATGAAATCATTATCTGTAGATCCCAGTCGAATAGCCCCAGATGAGCTCAGCGCTTGTGCTCTACTTTGGTTATCAGACAGGAGCAAGCAAAGCTCTGGTGGAATGCCGGCTTGTATAGCCCCAATTTCCTGAAGCTGACCATCTTCGTTCCAACGGTTTTGGTAGTTCTGCACACTCGTGATAAGAAATTCCGGGATCTGAACGCCACCCAAGGCACGGAGAAGCAGCCCAATCTGGTCGGAGGATGATAGAAGATCCCCAAATTCGAGTGAGAGATCAAGGTGGGAAGAAGATAAAGGCCCGTCTGAATCTTCAATTAGCTTGAGTATTTGTGTTGCGGTTCATTATACTGACCTTGGAGTTGATGCTTGAGTAGGTCTGTAACAAATCCATTGAATTGTTGAGTTTTGTTAGACACGCCAAGGGACTCAAGATGATACATGACCTCCGCGTCGCTACACGATATGTATCGCTCATATCTATTTAAGGTTAGAAGCTAAGTGAAAGTCGACCTTGGCATTACTTACGTAGAGGAGGCAATCTCTAAAGGAAGGCATAAGATTATTCCAATACCCCCTAGATGGCGTGCAATGCTGATGAACTTCTTCCCCGCATACTGTAACTCTTTGATCTTGGCCCCTGAGACAAAAAATGAGATACCGACTGGGATTTGAGTTTCTTTAAAGAGCCGGTGTCTGAGATATATTACAACACATGAGAGTCGTCGACCGAGCTCTAACCGTGTGACATCGTCAGTTTTTTGCCAGAACTCATGCGGCCTGGTTTGAAACTTCCGTAGAACCTGTTCTTGTTGGTCGGTGTGAAGTGTTCTTAGAGAAATAATCTTCGACGATCGCTGATTCTTTTCCCTGACATCGTAACGGACGTCTCTAGCAAGCGATTTCGACTTAGTGAACAGAGTGCGAATCGCTTCTAGGTGTTTATTTAAGGACGCCGTGAGTTTTTTAGCCTCGACCTCATTGAACTTGCTCGCAAGCCCACAGATCTGGTCGCAAATGCACATTATCGCTTCAGTTGTAAAATGGTCAAGGTTGACCGCGCATTGACGAGGGAAGAGGGTTTGTTCGTCCAAGAAGTTTTACTACGTGTCGCCACAATTACAGTACACCGTGGCTTTATTACGTCAGTTTGCCTTTGAGATACTCCCTTATTTTCATATCTTTCTTCATGCATATCCGTTACGGATAAATGTACATCCGCTGCGGAGGTATTCTTGGCAACCATTCCTCGCAGTGAGGAAATGCGTCTCCCCAAGTCCCCACTATTCGAGGCGCGCATTCCTCACAAGTGAGGAAATGCATCTTCCCCAAGTCCCCACTATTCAAGTCACTCATTCATCACAAGTGAGGAAATGCATCTTCCCAAGTCCCCACTATTCGAGGCGCTCATTCATCACAAGTGAGGATGCATTTCCTCACAAGTGAGGAAATGCCCCAAGTCCCCACTATTCGAGGAGCACATTCCTCACAAGTGAGGAAATGCATCTTCCCCAAGTCCCCACTATTCGAGTCGCTCATCCATCACAAGTGAGGAAATGCATCTTCCCAAGTCCCCACTATTCGAGGCGCACATTCCTCACTGTGAGGAAATGCACACTGACCCAACCCTAGATTTATCAATTCACTATCATCCAAAAGAGGGTGAAGGGTGACTGCCTCAGCTGAGACTCGGTCGCATTTTTAGAGCCTCATGTCCTTGCGGCGAGGCTGTGAGCCATTTCATGAGCCGGCCCTAGGAACCAACGGGCCTCAGGTATAATCAAGGACGGCAAGTTGCACCATGGTGGCTATCAGCCCATGTGTGGAGATCCTCGCCTGTACGGTGACCGACAACTATCCAAATGCATCCCGTCTCGGGATGAAGCCGCTGGATGCAGGGCGGCAGACAGCGCGGCCTCGTAAACGCTGAATATTATCGGAATGGTACTTTACCGGTGAAATCTACCTGGCTGTGCTTGATCCAGGGCTGTCTTCAGCGCTAAGTGGTACCGGTAGCCTATAAAGGCCTATCCGCATACTTAAGCTCCAGCTGGGAATAGTTCAGCCACTCCAAGCCTTGCTTTGGAGGCTTGTGCTTTGGAGGCATAAAAACATCCTTGCCAGGTGTACATGCAAGCCATCATGTAATGCAAGCTAGGTCAGAGTCTCAGTGTCACGATCCGGATCATCTTTGCTGTCAACGGATGTCTCAATGAACGGGTATATGAATGCTTTGTCTCCCCGTGAACGCATATACTATCACAGTCCTCCTAGATCATAACTCTGAAATATTTGATATTTGCTCAAAACATACTTACCTCTCCCAGTTTTCATGTTATGCCCGCCAGTCCTAAAAAGATCAGCTGCGAAATCCTAAATCCAAAATGACATGTTCATCTATACATTGGCTTTGCCATTCGGTAAGTTTGCTACCTCCTCTATTGGAATGAGTATTCATTTTGATCTAGTGTTGGCATTGGAAAGGAAATAGCTTTGTGAGCTTGACCTGCAAGAACTGTAACCTCCGTCAATGCGACTCCTGTATTGAAGTGGATAGCGTCGGAGCTCCAATCAAGTAAAGTTAGAGCCAGGGGCTTTGGTCCAGGGTTTCAAAGATCCTTCAGATTGAGTCGAATTGAAAACGGTCATGGATACTGGGATAGATCAACTGCATAAACGAGCTGATAAATTCCTGCTTAACCCATCGGTCCCACAGAGTGTGGCTGTCATGTCAGACTTGCGGGAGGCATTGCTGATCCGGTATCCGCAGCGCTTGTTAGCTTGAACTTCGCTGAACGCCATCTCTGAAGGGTCCCTAGGGTTGATGGAGGGTGCCCGGCTCGCAGCGACCTGTCATGACCGTCCATCAGTAGAATACACACATAACGCTAGTCAACAAGGATCTTGGAGGCACCTTCTCCCCGCCTCGCAACTAACATGGGTTGGCAGCCCTTGACGTGTTCTATATAATAGTATTCAATGATACGACGACTGGCAGAAGGATAAACGCATGATCCTAGCCAACGAGGGTCTCAAATGCATCCTCTTCTCGCCTTGCGGCTGATACATGATGGTCGCTTGCTTGCAGGCAACTTCACGAATGAACCGCTTCTCCATGTTCTCCCATGAGTACAAGTATGCAGGTTGTGCCACATCTGGTTGCCTTAAACACTATTCCTCCCTGGTACTACTTCTAACCGAGACGCCTCCTGCACTTCGCCGCCGGTCCATCATGCCGAGACTGTCTCCCATTCACACAGGAAGCCAGGAGAGAATGGACAGTCTGTGCGCCCAGCTAATAGACAACACCATGTAGCTGCAGGCAGGGTTTAGGGAAATGAGACGGAAGGCTGCGGCTGCAGATGGAACAGGATGCAATATTGATTGGGAGCAGAAGCGCAAGACAGCGGTGTGAATATATGTACCCTGCTGCATTGCCAGATATGTGACCAACTTGCAGGGCGGTAAATGGAACCGGGGCACTTGATCAGGCTGTGTTGGATTCATCCTCCATTTAGGTGCGAGAAGAACACTATCTTATTCATTACATTCCCCTTCCTTCTTCAAGTCTTGATAGAATGGACACAAACACTCTGCAGTTGAAGCAAGCCACTCCCGGGGAGAGCCCGCAGCACTTTCCGGTCAGCCAGATGGAGTTGAGGATCTAGTGCCTAGCGGCCACCGAGGATCTCCTAGCCTCTGTCGCTCTCCAGATCACGCTAAAGCTCCTAGATCCTTTCCGTCAGACACCATACATGCGGCGCCAGACTGTTGCCCCAGTGGCGCCGGATCTGCTTGGTTGTCCTTACGCTCGAGGCTAAGAAGCGAGATGCAATATTTTCCTTATTTTCTAACATCCCGCTTCCGGCCTTATGCTTCATCTTTTTACCTTTTACTACCTCTTCTATGTTCATCTACTGAGCATCATCGGTGAGTTTGCAGTCCTCCCTTATCGGCTTCTACAGGTACTAAGCTTTGAGGATAACCTCAGTCTACTGTGGCGAACCGTCTATTACGGACGATCGTACCCTCACCAAAGGGAAAAAGACACTTGTCCTTGGGAAAGGACCGGCACCCCTTTGCCTGTCGCCCTGCACCCTCCCCAAAGGTGTGATTGTGGATCCGATTCTGGAGTTGGCCTGATCTCTCTCGCGTCTCCATCGGACGTCACGTTCTTCGTCAACCACAGTCCCACCACAGACTACAACGCCGAGATTACAGCCATGGGAGTTCCTCATGATGGCACGGAAAAGCTTCCACTGCGTCAAGTCAACCAGCGATGCGGAAGTTCTGGATCGCAAAGAACTGATGTGGAAGAGCCAAACGCGCAAGAATTGGTCAAGCATCTCGATAAAGCGAGGAAAGAAGGCAATGTGATTCATATAGATCCCAAGGACGCTGAAACACGATATTCGGTAGGCCGAAAATTAGCAGATGGCGCTTTCGGTGTTGTCTATACTGCGATTAGGTCGTTTGATGGAAGACAGGTGGCGATCAAGTTCGTATGTTTCCCAGCCGCACAGTCCAAGGTAAAGATGCTCACAGATATGCGGAAACAGGAGCCGAGGAAACGCGCCTGTCCACAGCTACGTGACGAGTTCCGCACGTACAAAGTCATGGCTGGATGTTGTGCATCTCTCTCATCTACTCTATGTGGACCTCCTGCTAACGACGACGCAGATGGGATCCCAAACGTATACTACTTCGGGCTGGTATACCTCCACAATGTCCTCATTTTAGATCTTCTAGGGCCGTCTTTAGAGGATTTATTCCAGGCATGTAGCCGCAGATTCACAGTCAAAACTGTGATGATGATCGCAAAGCAGTTGGTTTGTTGATCTACGACATTAATTAAAGCAAATCTAACAAATTTACTAGTTGCAGAGAATTCAAGATTTGCACGAGCACAGTTTTATATACCGCGATATCAAGCCAGGCAACTTCTTAATGGGAAGGCCAGAGACCGAAACTGCCAATGTGGTTCACTTTGTTGATTTCGGTATGGCAAAACGCTACCGACACCCGAAGACCCTACAGCATATTCCTTGCCAGGAGGGGAAGTCTGTATACGGGACACCAAGCTATATGAGTATCAACGCCCATCTTGGCCAAGAGCAATCACGACGAGACGATCTAGAGGCCCTTGGAAATGTTTTTATATACTTCCTACGCGGTCATTTGCCTTGGCAAGGCATAAAAGCAGCCACGAAGCGCCAGACAAATGAAGAAATCAGCAACAAGAAGCGGGTCACTACGATTGAGGAACTCTGCAAGGGATTCGATATGATCTGGAACTACTTCCAGTATGTTCGCACACTCGATTTTGAAGCTACGCCAGATTACGACTATTTGCGAGGACTGTTCTCGGACACTCTACGTGATAAGGGCGAGGTGGATGACGGCATATACGATTGGAACGAACTCAAACAACGACATTGGTGCCCGAAGGCTGGCCGTCTCAACACGGCAGAGACTTTGCAAGAAGTCAAAATATCCGAAATGGAGATGACCCAGACAAAGCGACTACAGACACCTCTAGAGATGTCACACATCCCCAAACGCTCGCTTGTGCCGAGTCCCAGACAGGAGCCCAGACTGTCGAAGCGAACATCGCATACGAGATTGGATGAGCGCAACAAACTGAAAGACAGTGACTGAGTTTGGAAATGTCAAGACGGGCAATTTTTCAGATTCCTGCTATTGAAAACTTGCCTCCAGTCCTCTCTGCGCCTCTACGCCAATCGTTTTGTTGCTCCGTTCCTCTTCTGTTTCAGTTGTTTGACCAGTTCCGCACATGGGTGACTGCTTGGGTGTTCCTTCTCATAACAAGAGGCTGTTTGGTTAGCTTTGGATGCTCATCTTCGTCTCTGGAAACATGCCACAGATTTTATTGCCCCTGGGCACGATCAGTACAGCCACAACACCTAGAACCAATGGCACTCACCAATACTCCTTGCGAACTACTTTTGGGGGGCATGGCTTCCCAGCCTTTCTATATTTGTCGCACCATGATTCAACGATATGAAAAGAGCGTCTGCAGCTCAGCTCTCGCTGCGCAATGAGGTGTTAGTAGCCAGCGATCGTCAACTTATGTTAATACTTATGTAGATATAGTTGCACATTCCTTCGCGATGAAGGAAGTGATGTTAGAAGACAGAGCTTCAATTCAAAGACGTGCAATAGATGACTGAGGCTTTCAATTAAAAGGCCAGCCCCTGACTACTGGCCTAAGTGATAACACATTCGATCAGTCTCACCAACCCCACCTTAGTTCGCTCGCTAAAGCATCTGACAGGGGCGTGCCAACTGAATAGATATCGAATGCTACGCAAGCAAGCCACACTCAGTTGTTCACTGTCCTTAGACGTACGCTCGGCTTCCAGCAAGAGACACCGGCTCAGCTTCAGCATGGTGACATTCTCCTTGCCCTTGATGACAAGAAATTTCCAACCACCCTAGACCTGACCAACATTGACGCAGAAGAAGACGTCGACGCGATTATTGTCCGAGCAGGTGAACTGCTCAGTCTGTCCGTTCCACTGATGGACGTGAAAGACGCAGAGACGGGTCGTGTTGTCCAATTCTGCGGGGCGACAGTGCAGCGCCCACCTCTCGCGGTGCGACAACAAGTAGCGAGGCTGCCCAGTGAGGTGTATGTGGCGGCCTTGGACTGTGGATCACCGGCCCATTATTGGAAGCTTCCTACGTCGGCCTTCATCACGCACATCAGCCATCAGCCGACCCCTACCTTGGATTACCTAGTAGAGGAAGTCCACAAAATTGCCAGCAAGACCGGTAAATCAATTTGAAATTTTTGGTGATTTTCGGCTAATGCGACGCAGACTTCACCGTTACGATCAGAAGCTTGAACGACTCTCAGTCGGTGCTTTACCTGAAAAACGACGATTATTTTCCGTTGAAGGAATAGATCGAATAGACGACGTTGCAAAATCATGGTGTTAGGACGAGGAATGAGGAGTGATGGGAATATTAAAATGATTGTCTTTTAACAAGACTGATACGAACTGGATTGCAATATTGACTTTTAGTTCTCTGGAAGCTGTGGGCGGGTTATAAAATATTTTATTTCTTCAATATATATAGAAACGTGTCGCATCTAGGAGATGGAAGTGATCATGTGTGTGAGAAGCTCTTGCTATTCTTCCTATCGAATGAGGGTCTTTGGATCAGTCTTATAGATGAAGAGACTGATGATGACCTCGGACAGCCAAGACGGTCCGGATGTTACGGACTATTTGACTTTATCTAGCTATCCTCCTGATCATAGCTTGTGACGAAGCTGATGACGAGGCCAGTGACGAGGAAAGTGGCTGTGGAACCTTATGATAAAGGGCAGAAAGCTTGACTGTTGTTATAGCTGCAAAATCCGATATCCCGATATGTGACAAAACGATTCCTTGCCGCAAGAGAAACATATAACCCGTGGAACATACATGACTTCCGCTGTTCCTTACCTTCTACGCTACTTATTCGGGCTTTATAGGGATGTCTCGGCCAACTAATCAGTACCGGTAATGTAAAGAATGGATGGAAGATTGAGTTAGAATAATTGAAATGGCCTGCCATACGATCCTAATCTACCCTGATGAAGGGTACAGGACTTCCCAACCTACAAGAAACTGAACCTAATGTTGGCCTCCAGCGCCAACCTGACAGCACCTGGCAGAACATACGTCGTAGTGATACAGAGATTGAGTATTCCTTGCATCTAACGGCCTTAGGAACGCAATCCAACAGTCTTAAGGGCCTTGCCCCTGAGTCCTTTTTGGCGCTTTGAGCCGATCAAACCTCCGTAGCACAGGATGAATCGTCCACGATCTGGATCTACATCTGTGGTCAGACGCGAGACTTTAAGGAGCGTAAGCTCTTCCTATACCGGTTACATATAAGCCTGCCATAACGGAACAAGTCACGATGAAGAGTTTCATTGATCATATCTCGACGGCGATCATGAAGTTTTACGGCCCGTTGCATGCGGTGCTCTCGCGCCTTCGATTTGGCCCATTGCCGGGACCTCATGGTCGTTTCGATTTCGCCTTCGATGGACGAGAGGTTATCTTGCAAAATGTTGATAGCCTTCTCAGTAAGCGCACGCTGTTCCTTCCAGTGCTAGAACTAAATATACAGCTGTTGTATATCTATATCCTGGTACTGTTCCTGTGCTTTGAGAGAGTCAATGGCTCGGGTCCCATCGAGGGAGTCGATAATGGCTTGGGTCTCATCCTCCCACTGTCCTTCCTCGATAAAGATCTTCTGGTCATGATGTGCTTCAAACCGTGCTACTATTGGGCAGATATGATGGGAGTATCGTCTCTCAGCGGCACCACCCTCTCATTGTAATTCTATGCCCGCGCAGTCTTTTTCGTCTGGCTGGTGGGATAGGGAACAGCCAGTCGCCCGGCTCCGGGTCTCTGGGTTTCCTTGAACTTAAAGACTCTGAACAGCAGAGCTGGCTACGGCTTTCCATTGCAGCATCAGGCGCCCGCTACAGGGTGGCAACATTCGGGGCTTATTCCCAGGGGGCGGCTTTAAAGAGCGCTGTGGTGCAACCCGCCAGTAGCCACGAATCCGGTATCCTGCCCCTCAGAAATGCCAAGAATTGGTCCACGAGGACAGACGATTGCCAGGAGCTAGGCAACATCTATGGATGTGCGATGTGAGTGCAGCTTCAGTTTGCCGACCGCAATTTCGAGGTGAATAAGCTTGACACGATGATTTTCAACCTCCTTCATTTTTGCATAGGCATGCTGAGCTATGCGGCTGCGCAAATGGAGGACTTAAAGGGGTACCAGAATGTAGCGTACTTTGTCAACTGGTACGTCAATTGGCCCAGTCCTTGACAGGCAAATAACACTGCTAGGGGGATCTATGCATGCGACTACCAGCCCCAAAACGTGCGCGCCACGGGCCTCTCACAAGTACTGTATGCCTTTCTAAACTTGAAGGCTGATGGCGAGGTGTATTCCGGCGATACGTACGCCGACCTCGAAAAACACTATCCTGCCGATTCGTGGGACGAAGAAGGGATTAACGCATACGGATGTGTTAAGCAACTCTACCTCCTGAAGAAGCAACACCATACTCTTAAAGTCATCCTAAGTATCGGGGGCTGGACCTGGTCAACCAATTTCCCATCGGCTGCAGCTACTTCAAAAAGCAGAGGGAGATTTGCGAAGTCGGCCGTGAAAACAATAGGAGACTGGGGATTTGATGGTGTGGACGTTGACTGGGAGTCTCCCACAGATGAGACTGAGGCATCGAATTTCGTCCTCCTGCTCCGAGCTGTGCGTGACGAGCTCGATACGTATGCTCAGCAGCATGCGCCGGGGTACCATTTCATACTCTCTATCGCCTCACCAGCCGGACCGATTCATTATAAGAAGCTTGATCTTAAATCATTATCAGACATCGTCGACTCTTTTAATCTCATGGCGTACGATTATAGCGGTCCTTGGGATACTGTCAGCGGGCATCAGTCGAATCTCTTTCCCAGCGACTCCTCTGCATTTTCCACCACTGCGGTCGTTCAGGATTACGTTGCCGCTGGGGTCAACCCGTCAAAGATCATTCTTGGCATGCCTCTCTACGGACGGGCCTTTGAGAATACCGACGGCATTGGCAACCCATTTGATGGGGTTGGTAGTGGGTCGTGGGAGAACGGTGTGTGCGACTACAAGGCTTTGCCACGGCAAGGGGCGATCGAAAAGATTGACTCCGAGCTGGTCGCATCGTATAGCTATGACCCCAGCAGTCGAAAGTTGATCTCCTATGACACGCCAGAGGTTGTCAAAGCAAAGGTGTCCTGGCTTAAAGAGGCAGGACTCGCTAGCTCTATGTTCTGGGAGGCAAGCGGCGATGGCACGGGTGACAAGAGCTTGCAGGCCGAATGCCACATAATCAAGGGTCGACATGTTCTTAGGAAAGCCGTCGCTGCGGTGAAGCGACTTTGAGAGACAAAAGCTTGAACTGTGATCGGCTAACGGTTGGCGGTGGTGATCGATATGTGTAGGGATGGATATTGGCCTGAACTATGCTCCGAAGTACCCCGTACATCGCATACATTGAATGGATTCTCTCTTGCTGCCATCACCACCGCAACCATGCCCCATGGAGATTAGATTACTGAACGGAGACTCTCGGTAACCCCGCCATCCCAGTCTTTGTGAGGGTAAAAGGACAAACACGCTATGACAGCTGGGGTCTGAGACCAAGATCTGAGGCGAAGTAGAGTGTGGAGGTGATTCGTGTGGTGTCTCGCCCTTGTCCGGTATTCAACGTGCGCAAACACTGTGAGGCGACCCCTCCCCTGGGGGCGGTTTTATGCAATCAATTCCCCGCTATTCCTCTTCTTCGATCAACGACCCTGCACGATTGCGCCCAGTTTCTCTCCCTGCAACCATGCACATGCTTTCTCTGCGATCATTACGCACACGCAATTCGCGGTCACTGCATACAATCGTCTCAAGATTATGGCGAACCAGGGTGAAAAAAAACCACCTGACCGCCAAAGCTGCGTATGAGCCACTGCCACTTCTTCAGTCGGCGAGCAGCGGTTGCCAAAAGAGCAAGCGTGAAAGGGGCTAACTTAAAGATTGCCAACACGAGTTTGCCTCAATCCTCTGCCCTATCGCTACGGAAATAACGCCATTGACAACCTGCACTCGCCTCACCTCGCCTCACCATGCCAATTCGTCATCCCCACTCATCCCTACTGTGCCCTGTGCATTGGCATTGGAAATGTATGGGTCCCCTGGTCTCAAACGAACGGTCGCGGCGCGATCAAACAAGACAAAGTACCTGTATCAGTAGGTACACATTTTCATCCATCCCCATTTGTCGGTTACGGCACCTTGGCTGTGCTCAGTTGCTGGCTCGTTGGGAGCCGACCCCCCTCCTACTTCTTCCTTCTCCCCTCCCCCCCCCGCTCCAAATTCATCTCAAAAGATCACTTAGCTGCCATATCGCCAAGGTCCTCGAGCATTCTCGTAACGACGGGGTATTACTCCATTATCCAGTCTAGCTCGTCGCCGTATCTTCCTTCTTCACCATTTGACTCTACTATATTTGACCTCGATACCGACCCTCCTCCGGATTTTCCGCCTCGTTGCTCATATCTCGTCCATCATTTATCTCTTATTCATGTTATTACCAGCTTCACCAGATTGTCCGTCTTCAACACGTTCCATACACCAACATCGCAACTCTCCAACGACCACGCCATCTACATAAATGCCCAAGGCTGCCTCCTCTCTCTACCTCACATCGATTGCCTCCACAATTTCCATTCTTTGACACCTCCAATGTCTATTCTCTTGTTTCTTAGGTCAAAACAACGCCAACGCATTAGGTGTGGTGGTCTTGAGATCACTCGTCTCGTTTACTTTGACGTGACTGTTGAACTACTCACCGGTAAGTGCTCATAATGCAATTTATGCCATGCAAAGCTGATATGACCGTATCCAAGAATGCATTCATATCCGATCGGGCGAATCCTGCCGTCTCCCGAGAGCAATCACGCCCCCTAGACTAGATGACCACTGCCACCAATCTGATCAAATTGCCAATGCTTGTGCACATTCATTTCGAATGATCAAGTCAGATAGCACACTGATCCAATGGGTTTGCCAGTTCTGTCGTTCAGGGCCTCACTGGATGATCTTTGAGTGCGCATACTGCAAGATGCATTCATGTCGAGTTTGCACGCCGAAGGCTTGAGACCTGGCCTTCGTGGCGTGTGCTCTGAATATCTTGCGGTCTAGTCCTACCTGTGACTACAAGCGGCTTCTGAGGGGGGAACAGCGCGGGGTCCGACGCGACGATTCGTTGAAGCCATTGCGATCGCAGGCAGGAGCGTTTGGTCTTTGCGAAGCTGTTATCCCAAGAAACAAGACATAACAAAATAGCAATTCTTCTCACTATTTCTGAGGTACAATCAAACTTTCTCAGCAGTCAAAGCCGCCTGATTACTCAACATGAGACATACATCTAACTGCGTAACAAAGCCTCGCTTCGGTCCCGACATATCGAGGCTCGATGGATCGCATGAAACTACACTACCCTACGCCAAGTGCATTAAAACCCTACGCCAAGTGCATTAAAACCCTACCTCAAGTGCATTAAAACCCTACCTCACGTGCATTAAAAGACCGCCGCGCGATGGCTCCGTGGCTACACTCAAGAGATACACACCAATCGCATTAGGGGCTGAGACAATTATCGACAATAATCAGTCAATTACTTCCTCTGAGGTTATCCTCTCAGTGGCCTCGTTCTCATGCTTAAACTGGAGGCTCGCAGGGCCCTTGAGCATGAGCTAGAGGGTGATGTCGGAACGGAACTGCGCCCATTCTTGCATTTCCGTCTACATAGCTTGGAGTTTAACACCCGGATCCCGCCAATAGGTCATCACTCTGCTCTCAGCCTCTGCTGCGAGGATGTCCTGGTTCCGTGGAACAGCATCACTCAAAGAAGCAGCCCAAGAACCCAGTTGGGAGCGGCCGACTTGGATATATCGAGACCCGTACTTGTATGAACCGTTTCGTCGAGTACACCTTGGTTGTCTGGCCGATTTCGAAAGACGAAAAACGCGATGTAGGAATCAAGAACGCAGGTTAGTACACAACTACTACACATGCCGTCATGCCTCTAGGGACGCACCCCGTGGAGACAACTTATTATCGCAGAACGCAGAATAATCTACGCAATTTGCATGGGGTCACCCTTCGCAGGTTGTGACATTCAATTAGTCCATCGACATATCGCCCTCGTCGACATAGGCCATCCGAGCCCAGACCCTCCAATGGACAACGCCGACGTGAGCGATGCGAGTCGCAATGTCTTCGATGCCGCCCTCCTGCTGGTCAACGCGAATCGCTTCATCCAGGTCTCGATCTCGTCCGGTATCCAGGCCACGGTTGTTGCTGGGCACGCGGTTGCCAGTGGCGACGGAAAATAGGCAGACTCCTGAGAGCGATTTGAAGTAGCGAACCCGCGTAGAGAGCTCCGCAAGCAGTTGGATGCGATAAGCCTCCTCGATTTCCTGGAACATGGGCGATTTGATCTTGCAAACATTCTGTGTGAGCCTTTTCTCGAACTGGGGGAGCATCTCCCAGGGAGCGTTGGCGAACCGGAATATCTGGAGCACCATCGATGAGGCCATGGCACGCCAACGGTCAAGGTAGTGGTGATCATGCGGAGCTTGTTGGAAAAGAGCCACGAGGGACTCGCGGAGGTTGCCGGCCTTGGTCTTGGCTTCGTTCGTGTCGGGGAGGCTAGAGGGCCTCGAATGTGACGGAGGAGTGTTGAAGTTGAACTCGTGGCTGATCATCGACGGCATCAGGGGATCATCCTCCGAGGCGTCCTCTGAAAAGGTAGGCGTCTTGCTGGGCTTAGCTACCCCCTCCAAATCTTCGTACATGCGCATGCAAACGTCCAGGTTGATGGCGTCAAGGATATCGGACCTCACTCCATCCAAACGCTCTTCATCGAAGAAGAAAGTTCCAGGGAGAGGCCTATCGCCTGCCGAGGGCAGCATGGATCGTGAAAGACCCTCAAAGAAGATGCCCATGTCTCCAAAATTCGAAGAGCTCGTGGCTCCGTTGCCGGAATAGGTCCTAGCGGCGTCTCTATACCAGGGCTTCGCGTCGTCAATGACTATCTTGCGGTTGCTCAGCATCTTCATTAGATGCTTTTGCTCAAACGCTATTGTCTCCTCGATCAAAGCAGGGCGAAGGCATCTTATCTGATGGTTCGCAACATCCAGCTTCATCGCTTCCAGCACGCTCAGCAGACTGCGCATGCCGTTGACCAACTCGTTGACATCGTTGTTGCGATTGCCGCTACTGAGTTGGTTGTACATGAAATCCACCCACTTATCACGTATAGGTGCGCAGTACGATTTGAGAACACGCGAGAGCCACAGAGCCAGTTTTTCGAGGTCCGCAATGCCGCGGTAAAACTGCTGCATCAGGAGGTCGATGTTGAGGCCTTCGTCGAGAAACCGTCGGTCCCGTTGCGGAACCAGTGTCTGAATAATGTCCTTGACGGCCTTGAGAAGTTTAGGAAGACACCAGTCGTCTTGAGTGCCGTACTTCTTATCAAAGCTAGGTCGGTCCACGATAAACTCTATCAACTGTTCTCGTAGGGCGGTCCAAAAGTGGCTGGCTCGGTCATGTTTGCTTCGGCCCTCGTCGCCTTCTACATTTGGTCTAAAGTGTAGCTCCGGGTCGAAGTTGATATCGTGTCGTAGTTTTAGGTTGTTGATGATTTGGGAAAAGCTTAGTTCTTTCATGCTTGATGCGGTAATTGGAGGCTCAGGAGAATCGGAAGGGTCCGGAGATTCGACGCCCTCACCTGCAGAGCCTGCGGTTAAGGAGCCGTCTACCGAAGGACTCTGTGGGAGAGTCATGATCACGGTGCCATTGTTGGATTGCGGTAGGTCGCCGCATTGGCTCTGTGAGGCCTCCATTCCGTCATTCATGAGACAATCTCCCGTGTTCGGAGCATCAAATCCCTGATGTGCCGTCATGATGTGTATCACGACTGAATCGAAGCAGGTCTTGTGACGAGTACAGACAGCCGAAGCAATTTGTTTAGAGGGTGTAACGTCTTCTCGCGACGTAGGGTAGAAAGAGAGACGAGACGCGGTCTTCCGACCGTGCTGAAAGAAAGGTGAAATTATTCACAGCGACTTAGCAGTAGTTAGCAAGGGAAGTCCCAACATTGGCCAGCGCAAACATGCACACACGGTGCAAGACACTACCAGACAGTCGCCTCCAAAACCAGTCAGACTCCTTTCTGGCTGTGAGGGTGAGGTAGCGATATGGATCGGCCGTTCGAAGCGTCTACTATGGGAGGTTCTTACATGAATGCAATGCGAGGTAGGGCACCCGGATAATTATACCCTTTTTGCAGTCAAACGAAGTGGGAAATTTGACCCTCTCTATGATATATAATGCGAGGGCAATCCCGTGAGGGTAGGGAACGTAAAGAGTGGGTTGTCAGCTGTCGATAGTAGCTTGATGTCTTGGGGTACAGTTTGCCTTGGAGGCCGGGTGTGGATTGAGAAGAGTGGGAGACGCAACAAGATAGTACAAAACTCTGTGGTCCGCCTCGGCCTTTATTCTTCCGCGCCCCTGTGACTAGATAGCGTTGCTTTCGCCCGATTCTCCCCTTGTGATTCATCGGGCACGTCGGATTTCACCGACAGTACAGCACAGTACCTGGAGGCTGCAACCGCGGAGTGGGGAACATCTGTTGGTCAAACAGTCAAGGGTAGGCCGCTGAGCATTGGCCCTTGAATCGCAACGTGCACACCAGAACGAGGATAAGGCCGTATGCAAGGACCGGCCAATCAAGGGACCCATGAAGACCAGAGATCGGCTGCATGAGTGGTGACTTGCGTCACTAGCGTACCACCTCACTTCGCAGCTCCCCCTATACGATTGGCAGTCTATCGGCATCAGGCATGAAGAGGAGACGATGAGAGCCGGCTTTCTTGCCTAGCCTGGAGAGACTCTCTGGTCGGCGTAGAGACACACTGCCTCTTTCACGGGAGGAACGGCTCCCAGTAGTGTTAAAGAGGAGAGTAGAACCTCGTTGGGATGATACTCACCATGGCGCTAGCTATGAGGCCCGTGTAATCCCTGCCGCCGTCACGTCGCGTTGGACTCAGTTAGGTACCCATTGGTATCCTGGGGCAAGCCGCCTACCAACAAAAAACCCATGTCAGCACCTTGAATAGTTATCACTTTATTGGTATACAATGCCCCTTTTTTGCCTTCTTTTCTGCCTCTCCATCGTCCAGCGGCTTGGATATATAGGCGTGGCATGCTAG
>VYKG01000564.1:0-28601 GCA_011426275.1 Dactylonectria torresensis | reverse complement strand
TGCTACGAACCCGAGGAGACGAACGTCGTCGTATCTGTCTCGGACCGAGCTGAACAGAATTTATCGAAATCTTACCCCGAATTCAATATAAACTGGGAGGAAGTAGAGAAGCAGCTGCGAGCTTGGAGCCCTTTGTTCCGCGGAGAGAGGAAACTACAGATTGAAGTAGCGTTCATCTCCAAGGCCACAATCCAGTCGGCCGTAATGAAAACCCGATCAAAGTTATAATCTAATAATAATAGAATAGTAAATTTAATATAACTAAGTGTATTAATAGTTAGTAAGGCTATCTTTATAAAAGTACTAAATAAATATACTTATATATTATAGAAATCTGAATGGATTATAGTTAGAGACTGTGATTCATTCTCTTAGATTATGATCTAGAATTGTGATTTAGTTATTAGATCATAGTAGGAGATCGTGATTCATAGCTACAATCACGGTTTAGAACCGTGATTCAACGGGATTGGCTAGAAAGTGATGGGAGCGGATGTGGTTAGTCAGCGTCACGTGGTCTTGTGCAGACCGGGCCGTGACACAAGGAACAGCAATTATGCCAGTAGCCCTGGGCTAAATACATTAAGAACTTCGTGTGTTTATTTATTCGCTAATATAGTGGACCAGAGGCTCTGGCCGGCAGTGCGACATTCTCAACGCCCCTAGTTTATAGAGGACTTAGCGGATAACTTGTTATTACTGGGCAACACAGCTTGTACTTTAAGGTATGTGACAAGGATTAAGGGATGTGGCGTCTCTAGCGCCGGACAGGACTTTTGAAAGGGGCCAAAGTAATTGTGATACCGTCCATGGCTGCCCGATGCGCGTTCGATTGTCTCTCGCCGTCTTCTTCCCACCAAGTCCAAATACGAATCAGCCGAAAATCCTTGTGATAGTCGCCCTTCACCAGACACCTTTCCTCCAGTCGTTCGGCATTATCTACCCCTACCGACATTTACACGCCGAGCAAAGTCGGGCCTGTTACCATGCATGGACGTCTTTGGCACGACGGCCATGGTGAGACACGCTTCGTCAATGTGGTCAATGAATCGCGAAACGGTTCGCCCACCCCACGACACGATCATTACACTATCGCTTGGATCTGCGCGCTGCACATAGAGATGGCAGCAGCTCGTGCTATGCTGGACGAAACTCACAAAGCCCTGCCCACGCATGCGAACGACAGCAACACCTACATACTGGGAAGCATCAACCATCACAATGTCGTCATTGCGTGCTTGCCAACTGCCCAGTATGGAACGAATAACGCGGCGAACGTATTAACCCACCTGATGCATACCTTCCCATCGATCCGGCTGGGTTTGATGGTGGGGATTGGAGGCGGGGTGCCGAGCATGGCCGACATGCGTTTGGGTGACATCGTCGTCGGAACAAGGGTGATGCAGCATGATCTTGGGAAAATTGTCAGAGACGGACAGCTCCAGCGAACAGCGATCCCTAAGATTCCGCACCAGTTGTTCGGGACAATCGTGTCCACCCTTCGTTCAAAACACGAGCTGGAGCCCAGTCGAGTCCCATCCATCCTACGAGAGAAGCTCAAAGGAAACTCCGCATACGGTCTCCCGAGCTCACCAGATCGCCTCTTCTACGCAACGTATGATCATAAATCCCCAACGTCTAGCTGCGACGGATGCGATCATTCGAAGCTGGTGCCACGAAGCAGACGGATGTCAGGCGAGATAATCATTCATTATGGCGCGATCGCCTCAGGGAACCAAATCATGAGAAGCGGCACTATCCGGGACAATGTTGCTCGACAACTAGATGTCATATGTTTCGAAATGGAGGCCGCTGGTCTAATGGATATTCTCCCTTGTCTCCCAATTCGGGGCATCTGCGACATACCTGGGCATTTAAGTTAACTCATGAGTTTCGACCCTTTTAACTCACTTATATGAGTTACGGCCTAGCCCTAACTCACTCATGAGTTTAACTCAGACTCATAAGTTAACTCATATATAATGATCATATGATATCACAGCTTCCCAAATAGGAAGTTAGTAATAAGAATCTGGTATTGAAGTGTAGAAAATCGCCGCGCTATTCAATATCACTAATTTCTATATTAATATCATCATTAGCAATGTCCGGATCGCATACTAGCCCCAGTCTACCGTGCCGAGTCCCGATAATATGGCCATTCCGCATCCAGTTGCTAAGACACTCAACTTCCTGCAGCCGCTCGCACGTCATCGAGAGCCGGTCCTATGATGCGGTCCTACGAGCGCCTGAGAAGGTCCTTTCTGGCTCTGCCGACTGAGGACTTATCGAGAGTATATCGATGGCCATACGGCTAAGGCGTGGAAACTGCCGTCATTGTTCAATGCGACACCACCACTCTAGAGGTTTGCAATCGATCTTGATAGCCGGAGAATTAATAAATGCGTCTAGGTTATCGCCATCGGTTGAAAGAGCTGTCTTGACCTCCATCTCCTGTAGCAATAGCTGTAGCTACGAAGGCGGCTTCCCTAGCTACGCTGGGATATCCTCCGGAGTAGTTTCTAAGTCTCTATCGATATTGATATTATATTCCTCCTCCCATATTTGCCAGACTCCCACAATCGCTGGGTTAATCCACGCACTCTTCCAGTTCTTATCTAAGTATGCTTTTCGATAGCGTGGATCGAGGAGCAGAGCGGCGATATAAACAGAGGCCTTATCAGACATAGTATAGTATTTGTTAAGTATAAACCATCCCATCTCGATAGAATGGAGCATACGGCTATTATAGAACTCCGGGGTCGAGTAGTGTATCTAATATATTAGCTAAAGGCTGTCTCTTTAACTGAGCTAGACCTTACCTTCGCTTTCTTAAAGTGGCTGAGAAGACTATCTATTAGCTGCAGCGTACTGCAGAGGCTCGCTTTATCGCCTTCTGTTATTAAAGTTGCCTCAGTAAAGGGCTGGAGGAAAGTATGCATTTTTAACAGTATATCCCAGTCAGCGCCGGTTAGAAGATAAGCATAGCCGATATCCTTATCATAGTCTACTATAAACTGGACGATCTGTGCCTTCTTATCCAGGGCAATACTAATAACTTTATACTATGAGGACCACTGTATTACATTATTAATCCCGAGACTGCGACCTATAGCTTCACACCAGTTATCACTATGGATTAGGGAGCTGCAGAGCCAGACAGCAAGATAGTAGAGCTTCTGGAGAGCATTACTACCTTCCTATCCGCTAAATTCTACTTGCTAAGTAGTTCTATCTCTCGTCGGAGGTCTCGGCTGTCTCCCCTGGTTCTCTGATGTGTGATTCACTGTAGTATTAGGTCCTGAAGGCATATTCTCATTCAGAGCAGTAGAGAAGGTTTCAATAGACTGCGCGCTAGCGGCGTTGCCAGCAGCATTAAGGGCAGCGCGTAGAGCTTCTTTCAAGCGCGCGAGAAGGAAAGCTTAAAGGGAAAGGTTAATAATATGGCTGAAACAGCAGACACGGCAGCGGACAGGATCGAAGATGATCTAGACGAAACTTAGTTAGTATAGCTATAGAAAATTTATCTTTACTTACTCCTCGCTCGTGAAGTAGCTTCTTTAATAAAGCTTCTAGGCAGGTATTGTTCGAAGATGCATTATCCCTAGTATAATAACCCACACATCGAATTTCGAATCGCCCTAAGACATCAGCGATCAGGCCGGCCTAGGACTCGCCAGAGTGGTCTTTTCAACACTCTAGCAGCCCTAGGAGTGCCTTTCGAAGTTTATAGCCCTTATTGACCTACTGTCCGCATACTGTAAGCATACTATGTCAGTATAGTAATATCTAGAGATCAGATGAGATGTAAATCATTAAAATAGCAGATTGAAAGGAGTCAGCCAACTAAGCAGCATAGAACTCATAGCCAGCTAAGATATAGCGCATTACAGTACGTCAGGAGGTAATCAGACTATTCTCAATAGCAGGATTGCATACTAGAACTAGGTCCTTTAGCTCATCCCACTCAACCATCGAAAAGGCCACTCTACGACGTGTGAGAAGGCTAATAAGAGCTTCGATATAAGCCTGTCAATTGAAGGCATTCTGCAATACTACTTCAAATAGCGTAGTTAATAATATAATATATAAGTCAAGCGACTGCTGAGATTGATCCTACTAGCTAGAGAGCCTAATTAGAGATGGATGATTATTCCTTATGTAGCGCTATGCATTGCCCTTATAGCCATCCTTCTATGGCTTTGCCGTATAGTATAAGCAGACATATAAAGTGCGAGGCTTTGCCTTCTCTTTCGTAAAAAATCTCTTAATATCGATAAAGTCAGGGGCGGAAGAGGGTATGCTCAGTACAGTCAATGCTTCGGATGCTATAGCGATGGTTTAATAGTATAGACAATGGATCGAGGCGATGAAGAGTCTCTTAAAAGACGAGTTATGTAATGAAGGGTGTAGGTAGAAGAGATTGTATTTTTCGCTACTTTCTTCTAAAGGAGTGACGAAGGTTGGCCTCTTATACCTATATTGAATCTTCCGATATCATAAGCAGCAGCCTGCTGCCTAATGCTAGTTACAGTCATTCATAATCATTATGAATAAGTTCACATTAATCGTGATCCTTGCCTCATTTTAGCCCTATTCTAACATAGTTTGCTAATAAATCGTACTGGCAACTGCAGTAGTTAATTCGAAAGACTTTTTAAGATTCTGAATAGAGGGGTTAGGACAGATTAGGTTAGATTATAAAGCGGACTAATTAGACGCTAGGAACGCCGTGCTGAGTTTATAAGTTAACTCACGAGTTAGCAGCAATAACTCAAACTCAACTCATATAAGTTTTATAAGTTAGAGTTATGAGTTAACTCATAAACTAGGTTTGAGTTAACTAAAATGCCCAGGTATGGTCCGTCTGTACTTATCCGCACCATGTTCGGCGAGTCCCTTCAGAGAATACTTGAGACAGGTGTAAGTATGGGAATGAACCTGGCAACAGTACGCAATGAAGTTAGACTCGTCGTCGAAGGCCGCAGTAAGAGCCTCGGTGCTGTTCATTATCTCCTCAACTGGGTGGATTGGCTTCCTCTCCTGTCGGACAACCTTTCCAGTATTCTCGTTTAAGCACTCATGAAAGACCGAGTCCACGTACCGAGTCACTTGGGCACGGTATTCTTCCTCTTCGGGGTTAGCCAGGTCGTCAATCAGGGACGGCAACTGCACGTTGCCGTGCAACCAGAGTAGTCCATGTAGATATAGGCTGCCTCGTTCGTTCGTTTCCACCGTTGCATAATAGTGGCTGATCTTCCCAAAAGCCGATTCTTGGCCTATCCTGACGTATTTTTCGAAGAACAAAGAGACTTCTCGGTAGAAGAAGATAGCGGAGCTGACCGGGTCCATGGTGCTAAGGGCGATCCTATCATACCTCCTCCGAAGATCGGCTAAAAGCTCCTTTGCCGTGTCATACTCATAGAGCCTGTGGATAGAGAGCCTCATCTTGACTGGGTTATTAATATCATTAGGGCTGATGGTAACCCAAATCGCAGGCATGCCGGTCCAAATGTCAAGTGCTTGTATCTTCCTCCACATGAGCAGTCGGCTTTCGTTCGAGAGCGGCTGTGCATAGCCAAAGATAGACAGCTCCCGGAGCAGGAACGTTATGTCAGAGTCAGTCGTCGCCCTCGTCTCTCGTATCTCGTCCTCGGCTCTCTTCAGGCAGTCCGCCGTCAGGCTTCGATAAACCCGTTCAACTCTCTCAAAAGAGCCCTTTATCATACGGACCATGCTGATACAGCGGTTAGAGGACCGGAGGAGGATGTTAAAGACCAAGAAACAAAAGACGGGATGGGTGGCAAATCGGCCCCCGTGCCGCTGCAGGACGTATCTGGCCCAGTAATTGAGCGAGTGGTTTGAATGGTGCTCCAGAGACTCAGAAGCGTGTTATAGATCGCCATTCCACCGGCGCATTGCCATTTGGCCCCCCTTCCCCCAAGAGAAAAGCTTCGGAAACGTGCGCAGGAAGAAGTCCTCATGCAGACTATCCGCAAAGTCCGCGCCACGCTCCACCCGGATGAACGGCTGTTTTTCCGTCGTCTGGACTTGTATAGCGCATGGTTCAGAATCTTCGCTACGTCGACTCTGACTCAGCATGACGTCCGCTAAGGACAGCTTGTCCGCCTCTTCAAAAGCAGCCAGTCCATCAAGAGGAAACATGCCGGATGACGACGTCTCATAGACAGCATCGCCGCTGCCATCGGAAGGCTCTGGGGAAGGGGCTGAAATGCTGGGTCCACCTAGCGAGAGCCAGTGCTGTTCTGTTAACAGAGTGTCTTCCGCAGGGCAAGAATCGTCAGTAGAGTGGCCGTATACCGAATAGAGCAGTTCTTCAATACTTATCGAGCGGTTCTCTTCCAAACCTCGATCGGTATCTAGCACTATGTGGTCCGTCTGCGTCTTCTTAGCAGCAGACGGCTCCTCCCTCTGCATGCTATCGATAATGAGGATTGGGACGCTGGAGCTGTCTGCATACCGCCAGCCGTCTATCTCGCCGTAGTTGATCGTGACGTGCTCGTAAAGAGGGTTGTTCCTTTGGAGCTATGACAAGGCAGTTCGTACGCAGGATTTGCGCACCTGAAGAAGATGCCCAACGTCTGCAGGGCCGGGCTTGCTCGAGCCGCTCCAAGAGACGTGGATGTTCTCGATAGTCTCCAGGAGAGGATGGGGGAGAACGGTAGCAACGAGGTCCTCTACCTTGTTCAGAAATATGACGATATGGCCCTTTATATGCTTCCGATAACCGAGTCCGGACGGAGTCTTATTGTCGACAGTGAACTTTGTGATATAGCCGAAAGGGGCCTGAAGAGCAATCAGCCTCTCCTCAACAGCAGAGAGGCCATCAAGCTCTTCGGGGTACCGATACTCACATCCGATATCCATATTGTTGACCGAGCAGGCTTTGGGCAGCTTTCCACCCTCCAAGCCAGTGCGACACTCGCGGCACACGTGAACTCCAGCACCGTCGTCCGGTAGCAGGCACTTCTCACACTGCTAAAGAGTCCTCATTGCCTGCAGCAGGGATGGCGTCAACAGCCTCTTCCACTAGACGGTACCAGTAAGTTCGCAAGGCGCATGCTTTCTATAGTAAAAGACGCAATGCGAAATCAGCAACGTCTTTTCATCCGTAAACGCCTAGTAGAACGACTTGGAAGCATCTACCTAAAGGGCGACCGCGACCTCCTTGCACCATGATCTTGTTGCCGATGCCTCCATCTTGTCGCGAAAGCACGATTCGTGGTATTATAGAATAGATTTGACGGACTCCCGCTGGAGTTGGACGGTTTCCCGCATCGGCCGCGGCCTCTTCGCGGCGCGGTTTAGTTGCGTGTTCGGCGGAGTTAGAAGCGTTTCCCCCATTGACCGCGGCCTCTTCGGGGAACGGTTTAGTTGCGTAGGCGGCGGAGCTAGAAGCGCTTCCTATTCAGTCTCTCCGGCCCTTTGACGGGCTCGGTCTTCGGCGCGCTGGCGGTCCAGATGATCCAACATGCGGAGGATCTCCTCATGAGGGACTCTGACCCGCTCCCTTCGAGGCTCGAGGAGAGCCAACATGCGGAGGATCTCCTCATGAGGGACTCTGACCAGCTCCCTTCGAAGCTCGAGGAGAGCCTGTAGAGGGGCATCATCAAAATGAATACTGAGCGGCCCTTGCGGGCGGTGGACGCCTCTCTGACATGCCAGGGAGTTTGGAACCGTCGATTGAGAGGTTCCCCGACTCCTTCGGGGCCTATTCTGGGTGCGTTGCCGATCCAGATCTTCCCATATACAGCGGATCTCATCAATTGGGACTCTGACTGGTTCTTGCCGGGGCATTGTAGCAAGTGGATATGAGCGACAGGTATGGTGAGGAGGGAAAGGAGAGGTAAAGCAAATAGCGCGCCATATCCAACGTAGAAAGCGGTCAAAACAAAAGAGAGCAAGTGGCAGGACCCTACCACCCTGCCATCAGGGGGGACAGTGGCGGTCAGAAGACCAGGATAGGAGGCAGCTAGCCAAAGAAACAATCGACCACCTCTTATAGAAAAGAACAAGCGAGAGCCACCGGTAGGACGGTCTTCCCGTGCTACTGACGACAAATCGCAACCATTTCTGTAGTTATAAGGTCGGACGGTAGTGGAGCTCCGGGGTGGCGGAGCTCCGGGAATGGACGGAGTAGCGGGGACACTCCCTCCGAAACCCCAGGGTCCCTCCGAAACCCCAGAAGAGATGAATTGTGGCTTATGGGTTTTTGAACTGTGGCGCAGGGTGGCGAAGCTCGATCAGGGCGCTAAGTGGCCCGAGCGTTGGCCAGGAAAGCGCGGAAGGAAGAACCTTCGTCTCTACGTTCCTCAGGCATAACTGGCTTGCATAGCCTGACTTGTGCGTTCAGGAAGGCTGAGGATGGTGTTCTATATATAGATCGCAAAAAGGTTTAGCCGAGCTTCCAGCATAGTGGATTGGCTGTAAGTGGTCTCACAGTAGTATGTGCAACGAACATGGCCATCGTTGGCGGAGGTGCCACTGACTCAAAGAGATGTATTCAATGTATTAAGCTATAGCTAGCAGTATATATACAGCTAAATACAGTGGCGGGACTCCCAAGAGCCCTAGCTGTCTTCACCGTTCAGTCCGATGCCAGCCACGATGCATTCTTTGGGCAACTCACGTGACCCCCAGCCTGCAACAGCCATTTTGAGCGGCTGAGCGGCAGCAGCAGCCTGATTTAGCAGCGCAGCCAGCAGGAAGGGCCCGAACCGATCAAGAGTACCGAAAAGCAATGAAGCTTCCACTGAAGTACCCAAAATCATCGTACGAATGGTGCTTGGGTTACAAATTTATGGGAAAAATTTGCCGGACCGGAAAGATTCCTCGACCGTGGACTACGGAGGAAGTGATGGCATATCTTGACTGGAGTAATGCGGAAGATGCACGCGTGGAAGAGGTTGTTAGGAAGGACATTGAGGCGAATGGCTTTGGAGCAAGAACGAGAGGTCCCGGCTATGTATGGGCACAGGTTGACAGAGATACTGAAGAGCAGAACCGCTTATACGGATAGATAAGACCTTGCGACTTGTGCCAATTGCTAATGACAATCTGAGACGATGATTCTAGTCAGAAATGTTCTTGACCTGGTCCAGGCATGAGCCTGGCGGTGACCCTGAGGAGGCCTGCCACGCCCGGGCGCGGATGTATTAGCCGCCCCCAGCACCTTGCTTCCTTAGTCATCCGATCAGGTGACTATTTCGTCTGACACGGGGCAAATATGTATTTCCCGCAATCACCATTCTTGCGACGTCTTCGATCTATCTTGACTCTTGCGAATCCACAAGTCCAAATCTAGTTGGAAATACCTCCTATGACCAGGTGCTCTTATCTTGCCTATTATGCCTCCGCCACCCAGCGGTTAGACTGTCCCAATGCGAAGCCCTGCCTCGGTTAAAATTTAGGCTGTTGGCAACGGAATTGACACCTGCGTCGCAATGGAGCAGAATCTCCCAGACATCGTGCGTGACTCGAAGCTCGAGATCAAAGTCTTCGCCGACTACGTCATCCAGCGCCGGGCTCGGGGTGAACAAAGGTGGCAGCGAACGGAAGAACTCGGGAAGGGCTCATACGGCGTGGTTTGGCTAGAGAAATGCACCTCAGGTCCTGATTGTGGTAAGGTCCGCGCCGTGAAGGAACTCTGGAAGGGAGGGGCTGGCATGTCTCCAATGCTCTACTGCCGGGAACTCGAGGCAATAGCCAAGTTTTCCCAGGTGCGAGTATGGCACACCAGCTCTCGAAAAGTTCCACCTAGAAAATCCAAAACTAAGCTAATTATAGCTAGGGGTCAATAGTGACAATAAAGGAATTATAGACAATTACTGGATCGAAACCTGATAATATGGACAAATAATTACATATGAACGCTAACAGTGCTTCATACTGTACCCCATAATGCACAAATTGTGCCCAGTCCAGCGGCATACTGAGATTCCGTGCACGCACTACCATTACCGCCTCCTGCAACGCCGAAGCCAGCAGGAATAATAGCTAGCCTAAAGCGTCTTAAATACTAACACTACATATTACAACTTGATCTGTCTTTTATGAACAGCCCTCGAGGGGGTCCCTAGATAAATATATACAGGATAATACAGGTAAAACCGGGTCTCTGTAGCTTTGAGTTGACTAGTAAAGACGTAGATGAGGTTTCACTTAGGCAGCCAGTAAGCAAGCTCGGCCTAAGGCAGGGATCATTATGCTGCTGAAGATCTGCCAATTATATTTTTCACGCTACATGAGATCTATTAGGAGTTTAAGCATGCATACTGGCAATTGAAGTACATGTGTACTTCACTTGATATCTTGTGGAAATAAGCGAGAATTTAGACCAGTTCTGGCCTATGAAATGTATATATAAGTATCCTTGGCGGCATGGTCTGTGCTTATAATTACGAGTCTGTTTGCTAAAGATGAAGCCAGTTACGCATTTCGTAGTATATAGGTAGCTCTTTCAATTGCTTGAAAAATTTTTATGTGATATAGGAAAGTTTGTAAAACAGTCTAAGAGAATGCACTTACAGAAGCTTCCCGGCGAGCTACTTATACAGGTGGAAAACCACCTTCCCCCTCCCTCTATATTTTCACTTGTCCAATGCATTACAGAGAAATCTGACTTTTTGTCACTTTCCTCGAGAAATAATGCTACTGCTATATGGGGCCTCATAGTCAAGGACGATTCATGGACTCAAGAAGTGGTAAATATGAATTGCAGTACCCCAGGAGCACCTGTCCCTTGCCTTCTTGGTCAACATCTCGTTCGAGTATCAAGAGGTAGACCTAGAGGGGCATACCTAGTGCTCCTAATTCAAGACTGGGCCGGTGACAGCCAATTTATTACAGACAAACTTTTTGAATCTTTAAGGCCTCATTTATACAACAAAGAGAAGTCCGAAATATTCTTAATAGAGTCCGGTCTTACAGTGAACATCCTAGATGCACTTGGTTGTAGCGAAGATATACAGATGGCTGATCCACGTAAGCTATTTGGCTGTCGGCAAGGCAAGTTGTCAAAGGAGGGATGGACGCCGCTCCATGGAGCATCATTGAATGGACACGGTGAAGTGGTCAAGCTGCTCCTTGAGAAGGGGGCTGACGTCACTGTTGCGACTAAGGACAGAATGGCACCGCTCCATGGAGCGTCATCGAATGGGCACGGGGAAGTGGTCAAGTTGCTTCTCGAACACCCCGATACTGAAACCATTACCAAGGACGGACAGGGTCGCACAGCATTGTTTGTCGCCGCCAGCCAGGGACATCATGAAGTGGTGCAAGTACTACTTGCCAACAGCCCTTCCGCGTCAAATGTCAAGGACTGGTATGGTACAACACCTTTATTCGCCGCATCGAGAAACGGCCATACCAAGACGGTAGAACTTTTGCTCGCCGCCGACGATGCCTGTGTTGATTCGCAAGATAGCTTTGGCTGAACTTTAATCTGGTGGGCCAGGCGGACCGGAAACCCTGAACTCCACCAGCTTCTCCTCCATCATGCCGAAAGGACAGGCACCCAAATCAGCACCGACGACACTGTCATACAGAGCAGTCCGGTAACGTTCGATCAGAACTCACGTTGCTGTGATGCCTGTACATTATGCATCCCGGTTGGCTGCATATACTACTCTTGCGAAATTTGCGATGGCGGCAACTTCGATATCTGCCTGGAGTGCTCTGAGATTGGCGTAAAGTGCCGCTCTGGTTCTCACGCGTTGGTGCGACACGAGCCAGACGATACTGTCGATGGTGGCTAGTACGGGCCACTGCGACTAAGCAGACTGGGTTGTCCCTCGCTGCAGACCTAGACAAGGTCCCGTTGGTTTTCTACCATAACTCTCGACATTTTACTCACCGTGTATGCCCCATTATAAAGCCCACCTGGTTCGTTTTCGTTCGTATGAAAGGATATTGGATGTTCAAATCCAGTTGGTCATTCGGAACTATAGTCGAGGGTTTGGCTTGAGGGCATCTCATTCCAAATGCAGGCGAGGCTGGTCGTGATTGTGTCGCGACGCGTCGGCGTCATGCTCCTCCCGTACTCGACTGGCTGGGATGGAGAACGGAAAACTCTATTGACAGTTTTATTAGTCCGAACACGTCAGTGATGGGAAGCACGAACTCGAGTACTCGACTCTGCTGCCTTGGAGAATTTGCCCATAAGCAGGTCCCTTGAAGAGACGAGATACAACAATAACGCATGATTGGTGAAGAGCGTGTGATGCCGCCCTGCCGTACCGGCATGAGAACGATATTATTGGGCGAGAGGCGCCCATTACTGCGAGTAAGCGCTCGCGGTCGAGGGGGGTGGCCTCAGCAGATGACTGATCACGAATTTCTCACCGACTTACTTCTGCCCAATGCTGCCCAACCGCTTTCCGAGAAACCTCGGCGAAGCCCCAACAACCTTTTTACTCTCGCAGTGCTCCAGCGTGCTCGTCTACCAAGGCTTCCTTGATGCTCGCTTCTTAGCTTGGAGGAAGAGCTTTCCCCCTGCGCTGTTGTCCTTATCTCTCGAAACTGAAAAGATCGGTTGACCACTTCAGAAACAGCGGCCTGAACCAAATGTAAGTGCCTTCGTCAAGCTTGACTGAACGCGGAAACTAATGCCCAGATGCCCAGATGTCAACCATGTCTTCCGCCGTCCCGCCGACGCGTTCCCCTTCGACCGACGACTATACCGTGGGATGGATCTGCGCCATAAGCATTGAGTACCTTGCCGCACAGCTCTGTCTCGATGAAGAGCACGAAAGACCGGAATATGTGTCCCGCCACGACAACAATGATTACACATTGGGCAGAGTTGGGAAGCACAATGTCGTTATCGCCGTTTTACCCGACGGGGAGTACGGCACATCGTCCGCGGCAAGCGTCGCTAGAGATATGCTGCACAGCTTCCCAAACGTCAGAATCGGTTTGATGGTCGGCATCGGCGGCGGGGCGCCAGACACAGGCCAGCTTCCTCTCTCTGCAGCCAGTCGCGAACTAGCCCGAGCACGTCGACGCTGGGATCGTTTCGCCTAGGTAGCCGTAGATTGTCCGCAATGGACCGGTATGCCTCTTCAAACCTTGGCTTCGAACTCGCGTGTACCCAGAAGACGCTGGTTTGCGGTGACATGTCGCGGACGTGATGCGCAAATTGAATAGCGACCTGCGATTTACTACGGCAGTCAGCGTGATGATGGTCTTGCATAAGCTCGCTAGCCACTCCGGCTCGTACCCGAATCCGCCCATGCCCACAAGGGCCATGCGACTGACGGGGCCTGTATATTGCGCCTTTATCCATGCCATAATGTCGGGTCGGTCGACAAAGTCAGGGTCGCGTTCGAACGGTAGGCTGAAGCAGGGCTTGCGAGCTATCGATACACCCTCTTCGGATTGGAGCGAGACGCCTTCGATCTTCTGCCTGATGTCGAGGAGAAGCGTACTGTAAGGACGATGTCGTCAGCCTGGTCCATCGTACTTAAAACATCGAGACGGTTTGCTGACTTACGTTTGGTCGATTTGCAGACCTAGAGTGATGGTCCGTTCATAGCGTTCTAGGTTAGAGACGATATCGCTGACCTCCTTGCTATCGAACGGCCACTTGAGGGCACGAATTCCGAAACGGCGCATCGCTTTACGGGCCTTGCCCGGATCCGGCCTGCTCTGCAACTGGACCAGCTCTGATGTGCAGCCATCAACAGAGTCGACCAGTTTTCGCGACGTCGCGAGCGCTTTATTATTCCGGTCATCAAGAAGATGCTGAACACCCTGGAGGGTTGTGCCTAGGTCGTCCAACCGGCTTCGGAGGCGTGTGATGTCGGCCCTAGCATTGCCGACAGCGTTGGAGTAATCGAGGCAGAGGACGGCGACTTTGGCGGACAGGTCGATGACTGCGATGACGCTTGCGGCGAGTCCCACCTCGGCCATGGTACGCGATAACGTTCTGATAGTCAGGGAAGTAGTTTTCGAGGGAGTGTAGCTTGCGCTTCAACAGCTTGAGCTGATGAGGGAGGGGATCTGGCAACGGTACTAAGGTGAGTGCCCAACGAGGCTGTGGTGTGGCTGAGTTGCGACGGGGACTTCCGCTGAGGCAGAAACGCTTTCGTGCATTTGCAATGATTGGCCCGACAGAGTACATCGCTATTTTGAGAGAGAGACAACAACTGATAGTGAAAATGAGCACAAGAATCTGTTCTATGGAGGCGCTTGCTCCGTCGATGTCCGCGGTCAGCGGTCTCCTAGCGCTGCTATAGGGCATAGCGCGTCGTGAACGAGTTAGGTCGCTCACTGCTCCGTGGGCGACTGGAGTGTGTGACGCGTAGGGTGATCGCAAGGTCTGTCCCGGATTAGTGGACACGGGACAGGTCGCTTCCCCTGGTCCTGGCTCCAGCAAATAGGACTGTATCACAGCTGGAGAAAATTCCAACGCCGGCACCTTGCCAGCAAATTCGTTTGCAAGTCCTTCGAATTTGTTGTCGGTCGGCTGCTTGAACGACCGTCGCGTATGGGTGCAGCGTCTAGACGTTCGATATAATTCGTCATGATAAAAATTCGGCCTTTGTGTGATAACACTTCGTCGAGGGCGTTAAGCTGACCTGACAAAGACTCACCGGGATTAGCTTTTCCTAGCAGGGTCTGCATCAGGATGGCCAGCGAACAGAACATGAGATGGTGTAGTCACGTAATATGTACATACAGTTTTGGGCATAATTAGTATGACAAGCAGAGCTACGAGTGGTGCCTGGACTACAAACAGATGTTCAAGCGCTGTACCACGTCAACAGGGTCAAGAGAATGGACGAAAGAAGAGATGATGGCATATCTGGACTGGACCAAGGCTGAGGATGAGCGAATTGAAGCCCAGGTTGCTGAAGAGATGGGAGACAATCCTTTGGCTAATAGAAGAAGGGGAGTCAAAGACATTTGGGGGAGAATAGAAACGGACAGCAGGGAACAAGAAGCTTTGCACTCGGCTAGCCGTAAGACAGAAGACTGTATCATTGTTGGCAGTCATGGGTGTTAGACGATCGACTCGGTGGCAAAGCCCTTGAACATTCTACGGCTGTCACGTCTGTATATAATTTAGGTAGCTCTGATATAAATTAAGCACTTGAACCTCCCATCTCAACCATTATAAGCGAAAGGTAGCTGTCGGCTCCGTTGAATGTGTAAGTTAGTTGGCTTTGCTTTACGCGCGGAGACAGTGTCAATAGCCAATATTTTGTATTGCCAATTCTGCGAATGCACTGTGCTTAGTCATTTTCGCGGTACCCGCGAAATTTTAAATTCGCGGGTACCGCGAGCCTATGGGCTCCCCGGTGCGTGTACGGGGCGGTGCATGTATGGCTCGCCCCCGTGAGTGTACGGACCCGCGAACCTATTGGCTCCCTCTGCAGCCTCCTTGCTTCTTGCCATAATTTACAGTTTCTGCCCTTTCATCATAATTACGTTTGGCGTGTAGGCCATACGTTTCGATTTTCATATTCTCATAGATTTGACACCCCCTCACGGAAATCCCGCAAAGAATATTGCCGTCCCAAGTCATCATTCATAACCATCCATTATCGTCCGCGTCCTTAATCGAGGAGAAGCCTTCTCGCTGAAATGACCATCACACGCATGCAAGTAGACTAAGCCTTCCTTCGCAGCGACGATGACGCACGGCTGGCGCAATAAGATTCGATCCGGGATCAGAAGCATGCGGCAGACCCCCCCCCCAGCTCCTCCATCAACACCTTTGCCAACACCATCGCAGCCTGTGTCTCAACCAGTAACCCAGCCAACCACTTCTCTCCCCTCCTCTACCGATCCTAAAACCTCGCTGCCGAGCCTGCAAGAGCGACTTTGGAACCAGGCGTACGACGAGCTTATAGCGCGCGAGCCCAAAGTAGTCGAAGCGTACGAGACAATCCTATCCGCTGAATTTGACCGAAACGACTCGACCTCTGCTGCCTTCGAACCTACGGAAAATAAGATAGGAAAGACTCGGGAGGCAAGATGTGGACAGATGCAGCAGCTGGTCCAGGCCGGATTGGACCGGACGCAGAAGGAAGCGTCCATCAAGGGAGGAATTGACAAAGGCTTACAGGCGGTGCAAGCGGTGAGGGGAATAGTGGACAAGGCGGTACAGGCCGCTCCAGAAGCTGCCATCGCTTGGGTTGGCGTTTGCCTTGGGCTAGAGGTGTGATCGGCTTCCCCAATCTTAGAGAAACCTATGGATTATCCCCACTGACCGCTGATAGATCCTTTCGAACCCCGTTACTGAGGCGCGCATTAATCGCGAAGGCATCGCCTACGTCCTGTCGAGAATGAACTGGCACTGGAACTTGGTGTGTCTCTTGTTGGACGAGAACAGGGCCGACAAATCGTCCGTGGGGCTGCGCAATGAGCTGGAGAACCATATCGTCCAGCTCTACCAGACGCTCCTCTTGTACCAGATGAAGAGCGTCTGCCTTTACCACCGAAACCGAGCCTCTGTGATCCTAAGGGACACCTTCAAACTTGATGACTGGGCTGGCCAGCTCAACGAGATTCAGGACGCTGAGGCTGCGGTACGAACAGACTCGGAACAATACAATACTGAACAGAGCAAGACGTATCTCCGGAATCTCGCCAAGCTTCAAGACATCCATTCAGCTCTCCAGGACCAAACACGGCAGCAAAAGAAGAGGCACCAAGACGACAAGGACAAGCAATGCTTGAAAGACCTGCGCGAGACTGACCCTCGCGACGATAAGACACGCATCCAAGAGACAAAGGGAGGCCTGCTCAGGGACTCTTACCGCTGGATCCTCAACCATGGCGATTTTCAGCAATGGCGTCACGATTCGCAGGGCCAGTTGCTCTGGATTAAGGGCGACCCTGGCAAGGGCAAGACAATGCTGCTATGCGGGATCATCGACGACCTGGAGAAGGAATCCAACAATTGCCTGTCCTATTTCTTCTGCCAGGCCACCGAGGCACGACTGAGTAACGCGACTGCCGTGCTCCGCGGTCTGATCTACGTTCTCGTCGAGCAACAGCCATCGCTCATTTCGTATGTTCGAAAGAGGTACGACCACGCGGGCAAGCAGCTTTTTGAGGATGGGAATGCCTGGGAAGCCTTATCCAAGATACTCGTGGCTATGCTCCATGACTCGAGCTTGGATGGCGCGATCCTGATTGTCGATGCCCTCGACGAGTGTGGGACGAATCGGCAACAGCTTCTTGACTTTATTACCAAGCCCTCTCGCGTCAAATGGATCGTATCTAGCCGCAACTGGCCGGATATCGAGGAGAAGCTGGATAATGCGAAGCAGAAGGTCAGGTTGCACCTCGAATTGAACCAGGACTCAATCTCTAGAGCTGTTGACACGTATATTGGACACAAGGTGGATCAATTGGCGCATATCAAGAAATATGACGAGGAAACAAGGGATGCTGTCCAACGCCACCTGACTGACAATGCCGACGGCACTTTCCTCTGGGTCGCCTTGGTTTGTCAAGAGCTTGCAGATCCCAAGATCCGAAAACGGCATACGCGCGCCAAATTGGAGTCGTTCCCACCAGGACTTGATTCTCTCTACAAGCGAATGATGGAACAAATCTGTGATTCGAAAGATGCCGACATTTGCAAGGAGATTCTGGCTATTGCTTCGGTTGTATACCGACCTATCACCCTAGAGGAAATAAAGGTCCTTGTTGCGTCGCTTGAGGACGATGAGTACGACGACCTGCAAGAAATGATCGGGTCTTGCGGCTCTTTTCTGACCCTTCGAGAGGATGTTATTTACTTTGTCCATCAATCAGCGAAGGATTATCTGATTAATAAGGCATCCAACCAGATCGTACCTTTTGGCACCGCGCACCACCACCATGTCATCTTCTCAAGGTCGCTGGAAGCTCTCTCGGAGACGCTTCGACGTGACATTTACAGCCTAGGCGCTCCAGGATTCCCCATCGGTCAGGTCTCGACACCCAACCCTGACCCATTAGCCTCAACCCGATATTCTTGTATCTACTGGGTTGATCATCTCGGTGATTCAAAACCCGCGGAGAGGATGGGTGACAACAGGGATCTACAGGACGACAGCGTCATCCATAACTTCGTTCAAAAGAAGTATCTATACTGGCTAGAATCTCTCAGTCTGTTACAAAGTATGTCGGAGGGAGTCATAGCAGTGCAGAAGCTCGAGGCTATAGTAGTGAGTTGCTATGACTTGATGCACACTTGAGACGGCCTGACATATCTGCAGAGAAGTACGGAATCACGACAACTAACGGAACTACTTCAAGATGCGCGCCGCTTTATTCTTTCTCATAAGGCGGCCATAGAGACTGCTCCGCTGCAAGTCTATGCATCAGCCCTCGTGTTTAGTCCCACCCGCAGCCTAGTCAGAGAGCTTTTCAAGAAAGAAGAGCCAGGTTGGATCACATTAAAGCCGAGCACGGGATCGGACTGGAATGCTTGCCTACAGACGCTCGAGGGCCATGGCGAGGCAGTAAACTCGGTCATGTTCTCAGCGGATGGCCAGCGGCTCACATCGGGTTCGGACGGTAACACAATCAAGATCTGGGATGCAGCGACAGGCGCGTGCCTACAGACGCTCGAGGGCCACGGCGATGCGGTAAACTCGGTTGTGTTTTCCGCGAATGGCCAGCGGCTCGTATCGGGTTCGCAAGATAAGACAATCAAGATCTGGGATGCAGCGACAGGCGTGTGCCTGCAGACACTCGAGGGCCATGGCGATGCGGTAAGGTCGGTTGTGTTTTCTGCGAATGGCCAGCGGCTCGTATCGGGTTCATACGATAATACAATCAAGATCTGGGATGCAGCGACAGGCGTGTGCCTGCAGACACTCGAGGGCTATGGCGATGGAGTAACCTCGGCTGCATTTTCCGCAGATGGCCAGCGGCTCGTATCGGGTTCGCACGATGAGACAATCAAGATCTGGGATGCAGCGACAGGCGTATGCCTGCAGACACTCGAGGGCCATAGCGATTAGGTAACCTCGGTCGCATTCTCAGCGGATGGCCAGTGGCTCGCATCGGGTTCAATCGATTTTACAATCAAGATCTAGGATGCAGCGACAGTCGTGTGCCTGCAGACACTCGAGGGCCATGGCGATTTAGTAAGCTCGGTCGCATTCTCAGCGGATGGCCAGCGGCTCGCATCGGGTTCATACGATAATACAATCAAGATCTGGGATGCAGCAACAGGCGTATGCCTACAGACACTCAAGGACCATAGCGATCGGGTATACTCAGTCATGTTCTCAGCGGATGGCTAGCGGCTCGTATCAGGTTCGCAAGATAAGACAATCAAGATCTGGGATGCAGCGACAGGCGTATGCCTGCAGACACTCGAGGACCATGGCCATACAGTAATCTCGGTTGTATTTTCCGCGAATAGCCAGCAGTTCGCATCGGGTTCGCAAGATAATACAATCAAGATCTGGGATGCAGTGACAGGCGTGTGCCTGCAGACACTTGAGGGCCATGGCGATTGGGTAACCTCGGTCGCATTCTCAGCGGATGGCCAGCGGCTCGCATCAGGTTCGCAAGATAAGACAATCAAGATCTGGGATGCAGCGACAGGTGTGTGCCTGCAGACACTCGAGGACCATAGCGATCGGGTATACTCGGTCATGTTCTCAGCGGATGGCCAGCGGCTCGCATCAGGTTCGGACGATAATACAATCAAGATCTGGGATGCAGCGACAGGCATGCGCCTACAGACGCTCGAGGGCCATGGCGAGTGGGTATACTCGGTTGTGTTCTCAGCGGATGGCCAGCGGCTCGCATCGGGTTCATACGATATGACAATCAAGATCTGGGATGCAGCAACAGGCGCGTGCCTGCAGACGCTCGAGGTCGAGAGACCAGTAGCTCACCTTTCATTCGATCCGATGACTGACTCTCGTCTCTCTACTGAGAACGGATTTCTGGACCTGGATCTATTGCCTGCCATCGATAATCAGTTGACTGAGACTGCTTCACGAGGTGGTAGCCACTCTGGTTACCATATAAGTACTGGTGGTATATGGATTGTGAAAGATGGAAGGAGTATGCTTTGGCTACCTCCGGAGTATCGACCCTCCGCGTGGGCTATATTGGAATTAACAGTCGCTATCGGCTGCCCTTCAGGCCGTGTCCTGGTGATGAAGTTCTCTTAGAGCGTATGCAGGTACGATTACCGCCCTGGCTGCAAGCAGACTGTCCCGGTTGTCGGCAGGAATCTACGCTGTTCGGTGTGTCCGATTCTACCATTGCATATCTGCTACTCGTAAAGAAAGTTACTAGAAATCCCGGCCTATTTGATATTTCAAGAATGAATCGATTCCAGAGCTTGGGCTTCGTGTCATGCAGGTAGGGTTTATAAGGGTTGACCATTTGCTCAGCCTCTTCCAATTGGACGATCCGGCTCTGGCGCATTGATGATGGCATATGCATCCAAGAAGTAACTAGCATTTCCTCCTCTCAACTGCAATTTGACCCTAAGAATTCATGTCTCTTGACTGATGCTGGCGCTATCTCTACTAGGAGACTTGTTTCACCACCCGAAAACATAACTATACCTTTTACCAACTGCCTCTCCGGCATTGGGATTAGTGAAGATAAGTGCTGGATTATATAGCAGAAAAAGAGACTCATACCTGGGCATTTTAGTTAACTCAAACCTAGTTTATGAGTTAACTCATAACTCTAACTCATAAAACTCACATGAGTTGAGTTTGAGTTATCGCTACTAACTCGTGAGTTAACTTATAAACTCAGTACGGCGTTCCTAGCGTCTAATTAGTCCGCTTTATAATCTAACCTAATCTGTCCTAACCCCTCTATTCAGAATCTTAAAAAGTCTTTTGAGTTAACCACTGCAGTTACTAGTACGATTTATCAGCAAACTATATTAGAATAGGGCCAAAATGAAGCAAGGATCACGATCAACGTAAACTTATTTATGATGATTGTAAATGACCGTAACTAGTATTAGGCAGCAGGCTGCTGCCTATGATATCAGAAGATTCAACATAAGTATAAGAGGCCAACCTTCATCGCTCCCTTAGAAGAAAGTAGCGAAAAATATAATCTCTTCTGCCCACACCCTTCGTTATATAACTCGTCTTTTAAAAGACTCTTCATCGCCTCGATCCATTATCTATACTATTAAACCATCGCTATAGCATCCGAAGCATCGACCGTACTAAGCACACCCTCTTCCGCCCCCGACTTTATCGATATTAAGAGATTTTTCACGAAAGAGAAGGCGAAGCCTCGCACTTTATATGTCTGCTTATACTATACGGCAAAGCTATAGAAGGATGGCTATAAGGGCAATGCATAGCGCTACATAAGGAATAATCATCCATCTCTGATCGGGCTCTCTAGCTAGCAGGATCAATCTCAGCAGTCGCTCGACTTATATATTACATCATCGACTACGCTATCCGAAGCAGTATTGCAGAATGCCTTCAATCGACAGGCTTACATCAAAGCTCTTATCAGCCTTCTCACATATCGCAGAGTGGCCTTTTCGATAGTTAAGTAAGATAAGCTAAAGGACCTAGTTCTAGCATGCAATCCTGCCATCAAGGATAGTCTGATTACCTCCCGACATACTGTAATGCACTACATCTCAGCTGGCTATAAGTTCTACGCCGCTCAGTTAGCTAACTCCCTTCAATCTGCCATTTCAATGATTCACATCTCATCTGATCTCTGGACATCACCACACCGACATAGTATGCTTGCAGTATGCGGACAGTGGGTCAATAAGGGCTATAAACTTCGAAAGGCGCTCCTAGGGCTGCTAGAGTGTCGAAAAGACCACTCTGGCGAGTCCTAGGCCGGCCTGATCGCTGATGTCTTAGGGCGATTCGAAATTCGATGCGTAGGTTATCATACTAAGGACAACGCATCTTCAAACAATACCTACCTAGAAGCTTTATCAAAGAAGCTACTTCACGAGCGAGGAGTAAGTAAAGATAAATTTTCTATAGCTATGCTAACTAAGTTTCATCTAGATCATCTTCGATCCTGTCCGCCGCCGTATCCGCTGTTTCAGCCATATTATTAACCTTTCCCTTCAAGCTTTCCTTCTCGCGCGCTCAAAAGAAGCTCTACGCACTGCCCTTAATGCTGCCAGCAACGCCGCTAGCGCGCAGTCTATTGAAACCTTCTCTACTGCTCTGAATGAGAATACGCCTTCAGGACCTAATACCACGGTGAATCACACATCAAAGAACCAGGGGAGACAGCCAAGACCTCTGACGAGAGATAGAACTACTCAGCAAGTAGAATTTAGCGGATGGGAAGGTAGTAATGCTCTCTAGAAGCTCCACCATCTTGCCGTCTGGCTCCGCAGCTCCTTAATCCATAGTAATAACTAGCGCGAAGCTATGGGTCGCAGTCTTAGGATCGACAATACAACACAATAGTCCTCATAGTATAAAGTTATTAGTATTGCCCTGGATAAGAAGGCACAGATCGTCCAGTTTATAGTAAACCATAATAAGGACATTAGCTATGCTCATCTTCTAACTAGCGCTAACTAGGATATACTGTTAAAAACGCATACTTTCCTCCAGCCCTTTACTAAGGCAACTTTAATAACAGAAGGCGATAAAGCGAGCCTCTGCAGTATGCTGCGGCTAATGGATGGTCTTCTCAGCCACTTTAAGAAAGCGAAGGTAAGGTCTAGCTTAGTTAAAGAGACAGCCTTTAGCTAATGTATTAGATACACTACTCGACCCCAGAGTTCTATAATAGCCATATACTCCATTCTATTAAGATAGGATGGTTTATACTTAACAAATACTACACTATGTCTGATAAGGCCCCCGTTTACGTCGCCGCTCTGCTCCTCGATCTACGCTGTCGAAAAGCATACTTAGATAAGAATTGGAAGAGTGCGTGGATTAACCCAGTGATTGTGGGAGTCCGGCAAATATGGGAGGAGGAATACAATATCAATATCGATGGAGACTTAGAAACTACTCCGGAGGATATCCCAGCGCAGCTGGGGAAGCCGCCTTCGCAGCTACAGCTATTGCTACAGGAGATGGAGGTCAAGACGGCTCTTTCAACCGATAGCGATAACCTAGACGCATTTATTAATTCTCCGGCTATCAAGATCGATTGCAAACCTCTAGAGTGGTGGTGTCGCATTGAACAATGATGGCAGTTTCCACGCCTTAGCCGTATAGCCATCAATATACTCTCGATAAGTCCTCAGTCAGCAGAGCCAGAAAGGACCTTCTCAGGCGCTCGTAGGACCGCATCATAGGACCGGCTCTCGATGACGTGCGAGCGGCTGCAGGAAGTTGAGTGTCTCGGCAACTGAATGCGGAATGGCCATATTATCAGGACTCAGCACGGTGGACTGAGGCTGGTATGCGATCCGGACATTGCTAATGATGATATTGATATAGAAATTAGTGATATTGAATAGCGCGGCGATTTTCTGCACTTCAATACCAGATTCTTATTACCAACTTCCTATTTAAGAAGCTGCGATATCACATAATCATTATATGTAAGTTGACTCATGAGTCTGAGTTAAACTCATGAGTGAGTTAGGGCTAGGCCGTAACTCATATGAGTGAGTTAAAAGGGTCGAAACTCATGAGTTAACTCAAATGCCCAGGTATGAGACGGACAGCTTGTCGGTTCAAAGCGCCTTAGAAGATCGTCGAAGCAACAGGATTCTCGGAGGAGGGCCTGCTCAAGATCCGCCGAAACCACCCGCTGGTGAACCGGTACAACAAAGCGATGGCGGTTGGCCTCCGCCATAACCACGACATGTCGATGATCTTGACGAGGACTAAGGGCCTGGCTATGGTGTTTTATATTACGAACTACGCCACCAAACTGGATATGCTAATGTGGAAACGCATCGTCCTCGCCGCCGAAGTCCTTCGATAGCTTCGTGAATCTGACGTGCCGAGTCGTCAGGTGTCGGATTCTGCCGAGCGTGACGCCCAGCGGCCGGCCGTGCTGAACAAGAGCCGTCAGTTTCTGATGAGGGCTGCGAACCGAATCTTTTCCGAGAGACAGCTCTCGTCCGTGGAGGTCTGCTACTACCTGCTCGACTATCAGACGGACTTTACCAACGTGCCGCACTGGTCCTTCTTGAACCTGACCGCACTGTATTGGGCCATCTTCCGCCGATGGGAGCACCTTCGCCGTCAGGCCGGCGTAGAGATAGACGCGGAGGAGCCTCCTGAGACGGTACTCCTTAGGGAAGGCGGCCGGACCCTGTTATACCTGGACGCTTACGCCTACAGAGGTCGGCTTCTGAAAGATCTTTGCTTCTATGACTACATGTCTATGATTCAACTTGTGCGTTACCGTAACCCGGACGAGGATGAAGCTCATATATCTCTCGACGGGCCCTTTCCGGAATGCCATAACTTGGTGCAAACGGTTCGACGACCTCCTGATTACGCCATACCGATCTTTCAAGGTTTCATCAGCGACGATCACATGGATGAACACCCGGTATATTTCAAACGGTACCTTCCAACTCCCATACTTCTATCTCCAAGCCAGCTCTGACCTTCGGCGTAGTAACTCTGTCCTCTATTTGGCCCTCTTTGTGCTTTGGGAGGCCTTTCTTTCAAAGAGGCAGGGCGATATTACCAACATCTAGTCAGATTACGAGGCGGCTCTCTCTCCCCGCCTGCGTTTCCACGTCTCCAACATCTCCCTTCTCAGAAAGTCGGCCGAAGATGCGCGTAAAGATGCAAAGCTCTGGGCCAGCCGGTCGGAAGGTGATGACACGGTTGATGTGGAGCTCCCCCTGGATGAGGACGACTGCGGAGACGAGGCAGTAACGATGGCTGAATATAACCAAAGCTACACAGCTCTCCTCCAGGCTCTTCAAAATGCTATACGGGATTCCGACGCTACGAGGGACTCCCCAGTCTTACGCGGCCTGGTGCGGGACCTTTGCGAGGAGAACCCAGCTGAAGAGGGCAGGTCTTTTGTCCAACGCCACGAGGGCTTTTACCAGCAAATTCGCCGTAACCAAGACAGTCCCTTATGCCAATATCCGAGCCTATCCGGAGACGATGTTCAAGCCGCGGCAAAGGCCCAGAACATGCTGCATCTCCGAATGCTGGATGAGATTGAAGGTTGTTCCCAAGGCGCTGTGCACTCCACGGGTAACGCTGACATAGACGATGTCTTAGCTCGGCATTACGATGTAGAGATTCCCTTTCTGGCTCAAGGTTAAGACTCGGCTATAGATATGCTTCGAATCCTTGTCGATGTCAGTTCTACAACAGGCTTCGTCGAACTGGGACGCCTTGCCGCCTCTAACTATACGCTTAACTATCTGCAGAGCATGGCTCTCCAACTCGTGTGCAGCTTCTTAGACAAGTACACTGCCGATCCGGACTCGGCCGGCCAGCATCTCTAGTATACGGGCGGGCCGGGTGGGACAGGAAAGTCGAGGATTGTCGATGCCCTGAAGGACGTGTTTGCGGCGAGGGGTTAATCACACCTTCTTCAGATCACCGGCACGTCAGGCAGTGCTGCGGCCCAGATCGGCGGGACGACGGTCCATTCGGCCTGCGGCCTGGATGCCCGCCGCTCTTCCAGGAAGCAACCTTTGTCATTCCCAGAAGCCAAGAAATGGACCTGGAAGCAGAAGCTCGTCCTCGTGATCGACGAGATCAGTATGCTTGGCGGAGCCACCCTATACGACGTTAGCCGCCACCTCCAGTCTCTCTGCGATTGCCCTGATAAGCCATTTGGCGGTATTCCTGTTGTCCTCCTGATGGGGGATTTCTATTAGTTCGCTCTGGTGCATGAGACGAGCCTCTTTGTGAGCAAAACGATGGATCCCGCCCTCGCCCCTGTTAGCCAAGCATCTATTTCTCACTACCAGGGCTCTACTCTTTGGCATATGTTCAAAACTGTTGTCCTTCTTGAAGAACAAGTCCGCGCACGGGATGATCTATAGCTGGGCGCTCTTTTCGACAGAGTACGTGCCGGGCTCCAAACGGAGCAAGACCTCCACCTGCTTAACACTAAGCTGGTTGACCGCTCCTGAATCGCTTTCTACAGCGGCTTATGCGCCATAACGCTGCTGAACCGCAACCGCTGGAGCCTCAATATGGAAGCCGTCGTAGACTGGGCGCGTTTTAACAAGAGACATATCTCCATCTTCATCTCGACCCACACTTGGCGGAGGGGCACGCTATCCCAAGACGAGATCGCCTAGACCATTGAACAAGGAGACGATTCTAACTGCAATGTCCCTGGCATCTTTTTCTATGCCCAAGGGATGCCCGTAGTTGTGAACAAGAATATCTACACGGGGTTGAAGATTGTGAATGGAGCGGAGTTTATAGCTGCAGACGTTGTTCTTGATCATAAATATCCAGGATACCATCTTGCGGATGATATCACTATCCACTTCGGCCCTCCACTCGGCATACTCTTGCAGTCGAGAGACACAAAAGGCTTGGCCGTCCCGACCCTCCCTGCGGGAGCAGTACTCCTCCGGCCGATCTCACAGACCCTCGATCCGGCCAACCCACGCTTCAAGTTCTTGTTGGCTAAATGCACTCGGCGCGGATTGCCCGTTGTTCCTGCATTTGCTATTACTGACTATAAAGCCCAAAGCAAAACGTTCGCAGAGGTGCTCTTGGAGCTACGGGGACATCGTATGGTCAATGGAGAACCTTCTAAATGCGATTTTACTAGTCTTTACGTACAGTTGTCTAGGTGCATGACGCTTCGAGGCGTTAAGCTTCTCAGTCCTGTACGACACCAGGATTTCATTGGTAACAAGCTGGATCTGGCCATAGTTGATAGTATGCAGAGACTCAGGAACCTAGCTGTAGAAACTCGACGGATATATGAGGGTCATGGCCGCGATACCTAGGAATAGTATGCGAGATTATTCTGAAGATAGTTTAACCGTTTGGCTTATGCTGAAGTCTGAAATCACTCTAATGCTGCCGACCTTGTAGTATCCAGAACCGAACCTACTTGCTCATGCCGGGCCCCATGACTTAAAGCTCTAACCCGGCGCATTTTCAACCCGACTTAAGGGCGCCAAGTAATAACTAGACGCAGGGGTTTTGTGGTTCAAAACGCACGACGAACCCCGTATTAGGAGTCTTAGATCTCATACGGCGACTTCACCGCCCGCCAATCATCCGGATCCTTCTCGCCTCCGTTGCCCGGCCGGAACTCCTTCTGTTCCTCATAATAATCTTTCCACCACTCTTCGAAGGCCTGTCTATTGTACAGACTTCTCGGCGGGCCTTCTCCTTCTCCGAAGAGGTCCAGAACGCGGTCACAGTACATCCACACGCCCTCAAGATGGTGCGGCAGCAACGGCTTCATGTCCTTGCGCGCGACCACCACGGTGCCGACATATGACCGCCACTCCGGGGGCGCAAACCCGGACTCCGCGTCGATATTGAGATACGTGGCGATCTGGTTGTCGAGGTCCGCCCGGTTGGCGGACTGAGTGCCTACGCGGTAAACGACCAGCGGGACGTCGATGAGTCCTGGGACAGGAGGCACGGGCTGCGAGAAGACGGCATGATCTGCCTGGATCGTCGTAGCGGACCAAGGCGCGAATTTCAGTCTCTCAACGTCGCACCGGACGATGACGGCTTGGATGGACCCTGACGCGCTGTGTGTTGCCGTCGATGCCGGTGCAGCCGACTGTGAGGTGGCGGGGTTTGCTTCGACCGGAGACACCTGCTCAGTGGGGGTTTGTGGCTCGGAATCGGTGTCTATGTTGTCCCATTGGGAGTAATCGATTGGCGCCATGGAGAGTGGCTTAGTACTACGACCTGGGGAAGATCAGATAGTCAAAGAAATAAAGATAATAAGGATATGCCTTTTCGGAAACTTTATATTTCGGAAGTTTTCAGGTTTGTCAGGAGAATTGATCAGTAAAGTTTTCTTGAACTTCCCATGGTATCGAATCTACGTCACAGGGCAGATAGCTGTAAGCCACAGTATGTATGCACAGTATCTCAAACACCAAGTCTGCCCCACGTGTCTTTCGATGCGAAACGAAAACCTTCGTCCTCTCTCCTCCCAAAGGTCCCCTCCCAAAGGACCACCTAACGCCGTATACCCTCAACCCATATACCGATCCATGATCGAAGAGCCACGGGGGAAATCAGAGGATTTCGAAAGGCTCGTTCCGAAAGGCATTGGCGGGCCCGCAGGGACCGGTCTCCTGTTGGATATGATGGAGCCACCAATATCCCCTCACGTGACGTATCAGGCAGCCAGCTCCGGACTATGCAACAATCAACTAAGGTGATACCCATACTTGATATGTAGAAGCATATGATAACTAGGATCCTTGATCAAGTAATTCGTAAATTGGAGCCAGGAGTGGACTATGAATCGGATTTGGCTTATCAAGTACCGTGACTCAGGTAGATGTACTGTGGGGGACTTGGTCATGAGGTGCCCCACTGGCGGACGAAATTTTCTGTGCACAGTGAATTACGGCAGGCGATAGGGGTCACTGTTGCAAAACCCCCAAAATCACCACGCAGGTGCCAAATTAGGTTAGAGCCATATTCGCGCTGACCCGCAGTACATTGGCCTAGGTACCTCAGCTTGAATTTCTT